>CAEFZP010000352.1:75000-170000 GCA_903064625.1 Mallotus villosus
CTCTCTCTCTCTCTCTCTCTCTCTCTCTCTCTCGTCTCTCTCTCTCTCTCTCTCTCTCTCTCTCGCACACATCGCTGTAAACACACAGCGATGTGTGTGTTTACAGTGACAGTGAGGGAGACGGATGGACGTGTGTGAGCATACATGCATCAGAGAGATCCGCAGGCCTAATTCTCTTTCCCTAGATAGTGTCGAGACGCGTCTCATACAGTCAGACAGTCCTGAAGCATCGTTCACTAGCAGTGTTCTCCACACGTGTGGGATGGAGAACTCCTCACTGACCCAGCCGACGGATCCTAAAGGCTGGATCACCTTTGCACGTACACATCAGTTCCATGGACGAGCACAGGCCTAATTTAGCATTGTCTCTTACCGCCAGCCAAACTTCTATTCCCATCGAGGGGGTTGTGAGTGAACCTGGCGCCCCGCCAAACCCCCTGATTAAGTGCATTTGATCAATTAAGGACTGTAAAGTGTGCGTGAACATGTAGGTGGTCGGGTGTCAGGGTGCGTGTGGGTCGTCCTGCCTGCCTTCCTTCCTGTCTGTCTGCCTGCCTGTGTGACTATTTGACTGTCTGTCTGCTAGTAGTTCTGCCTGCCTGTCTGCTTGTCCGCCTGCCTTTCTGTTTATCTGTGTGCAGCGTCAGGTTAGTATCGACTCTGTTTAGGAGTACAGAGTTGCATGGTGTCACCATTCAGACAGAGAGACGAGAGAGGAGAGAGGAGAGAAAAGAGAAGAGGGGGAAAGAAGATGGAGGGTGCCAGTTTGCAGATGAGAAGCTTGGAAGCCAGAAGGCAATTTAAACAGGCTTGGCTCCCTCTCAGCCATGACAGACTAGTCATTCCCTGCCCTCACACACACACACACACACATGCAGAGTGCACACACACATGCAAACACACACACGTGCAAGCACACACATAGACACAGACAAACACACGGGCACAGCCAGTGCTCAGCTATGCTAGGAATCGACTAGACAAAGAGAGGAAGAAGAAAAGAGAGAAATATCTCCTTGAAGTGGGGCCAGTTGGTCTGACCTACCGTCAACATCGACTGTGACTGGACCAGAGTCTTATTCGCACTGCCTTGCCGGGGGTAGAGCGAGTCGAGAGAGGGAGAGAGTCAGAGAGGGAGAGAGAGAGAGAGAGAGAGAGAGAGCGAGAGAGAGAGAGAGGAGAGAGACGCGAGAGATGAGCGAGAGGAGAGAGGGAGAGAGAGCGAGAGAGAGAGAGAGCAGAGAAGAGAGCGAGAGAGCGAGAGCGAAGACGAGAGAGAGCGGCAGAGAGAAGCGAGAGGGAGAGCGAGCGATGAGGGCGTACGATGCGACGAGAATCTCTCTCCTTCTCTCTCTCTTCTCTGCTGCTCTCTCTCTATCTCTCTCTCCTCTCTCTCTCTCTCTCTCTCTCTCTGTCTCTCTCTTTCTCTGTCTCTCCGCTTTCTCTCTCTCTCTCTCTCTCTCTTGCTCTGGCCTCTCACTTCAGAGTCATCTACGGAAGGATCCATGGCTTGTCCCTCTCCTCTCCTCCCCTCTTCTTTCTCGCTGTCTTAGTTTTGCTGTTGTGATGCTCCTTCTGCTGAGGACTGCAATTTCCCATCCAGCAAGCACACGCACATGAACACACAATTCCAACACCGCACACACACTTACCAACAGGCATGTGCACACACACACACCCACACTTCTAACACTGCACACACACCCCACGCTTGTACCCCCCCACAGACACACGAATATGCTTCCAGCACCACCACCACACACAAACAGACATGCATTCGTACAACCACAGTCTCACACAAACACACACACAGACTAGATAGCTCCAAACATCTAGAACAAGGCTTTCTTTTAACACAGACCGGCACACCAATCTGCTCCACGTCAGCCTGTGTGTGTACGGAGGTGTTTTCTCATTGCTTAGCGCGCAGCTAATGGAGTTAATGGTCGTTTGAAATGCACCCAGCCTGCACCATCTTTACTGTGCCTTTCCTCCTCCTCATCCTTCTTCATCTCATTTAACCATCACAGAAAAACATCTGTGTGCGTGTGTGTGTGCGTGCGCGTGTGTGTGTGTTTGGGTGCATGGTGTTGATAGGCCACTAATACCCCCCATTTGTTTGTCCTTCAGTGTAATGGCCACCATAAATCACATCATATTCTCTTAAGAGATTCGCCACAAGCCTCACGTTGCTTCTCATTGCCGCGCGCGCACACACACACACACACCACACACACACACACACACACACACACACATATACAAACACACACACACATACAAACACACACATATACATACAAACACACACACACACTCTCTGCCAGGGCCCGTGATGAGCTCCATTGATCGCCTCTCTTAGCCCACAGACAGACAGACATCCACACACACTGGCGCATATACACAATCTTGCTTACATGGAGATGCAGACTTATAGTCTAGTCTTCAGACACACACAAACACTCCTTATCTACATATAGACACTACACATTATTATCACACTATCCCATTAAACGCCCTTCACACACACTGACACACACACACACACACACACACACATATTAACCATTGAACAGCTTTGTCTTGTGTGTGTGACAGTTGACCTGGACTAAATGAAGTCTTATTCCTTAGAACATCCTCTGTCCTTGACTCCCAGTCATAGGAGGTAAAACAATTCCACCTTTATTCACTTTATAACTTGATATTTACAGAAGGACAATACGCTTACCAGGTACCAAGGCTACGTAATGCACTTGAGCAGGCAATACTTAAAAGAGTATGTGTGTGTGCGTGTGCGTGTGTGTGTGTGTCCTATCCCGAATGTGTGGAGTGGGTCAGAGTTGACGGCGAGCCGAGCAGGAAGTCTGATTGTTGTTTGTTCGAGCTGGCGACACTAAGTTCTTGTTATTGTTGTCTTCCTGCCTCCATGACATCCTCGACATGAAAGCAACATCTGAACTATCAAATATTTACAGCCTCCTACGTAAAGTTCACTGGGTTTCAAGCACACACAGGGAGTGTATGTATCTCAAGAGCCTGTATGTGTGTGACGCATGCTTCGTAATAACTGTTTGGACTCTGATTGTATTTCAGATGTCCATGTACGTCCTGGCTAGCTGTGTATGTGTATGAGCTGTCTCCTCGTCAGGACACGTGGAGTGGTGGTGGTGTTTAATGTTTGAGGCTGGAGCCCAGCATGTGTGGTGGGTAGTGGGGGTTTTGGGTTGGGGAGGCACAATGAGTTTGTCAATCCTTTTTAATGGCTTCGACATGATTCAAAAGTCCTCCGGGCTCACTCCAGCTGTTCCCTTCTCCCTCCACAGTCTCTCACCTCCCTATCGCGCTCACGCTCTATCTCTCTCTCTCTCTCTACGCCCTTTTTTCTCACTTTCTCCTGCTTCATACCCCATGACGGTCTCTTTTGGTGTATGATCTTCTACTACAAAAACCCGTCTTCTCCTTCTCACCATTTCTCACCTCTCTTCCCTCGTCATACTGTCTCGCAGCCGTCACGCGTTTCGCATCCCGTCTCTGCGATTCGTCTGCTCTCTCGCTCTCTCTCTCTCTCTCTCTACTCCTCGTCGCTCTCTCTCTCTCTCTCTATCATCTCTCTATACACTCTCTCTCTCTCTCTCCTCGTTCTACCCATTCGCCCAGTCTTATCTCTGCGGTCTCTCCCTCTCCCTCATTGTCGCTCTCCATCCGTCCTCTTCTTAAGACGTTTTGCTCTAATCCAAAGGAGTCATGTTGAGTGACAAACCTAATTAGCGTGGGCCAAGGGGACTCTGCTGGGACTCTCTCCTCACTGTGGAGAAACAGATTCTGAAGAGAGGAATGGAGGGAGAGAGAGAGAGAGAGATAGAGAGAGAGGAGAGAGAGAGAGAGAGAGAGAGAGAGAGAGAGAGAGAGAGTGGGGAATAAGGTAAGAGATATGGGTAGAGGCAGTATGACGGAGCAAAGGATAAAGAGACTGGTTGTCTCTGGGAAAGAGCAAGAGGAGATGAGGAGAGAGGCAGAGGGAGAGAGACGGGTTGGGATGGGGGTACATTTGTATTGAATGCGAGACCTGCTTTGTATTGAAGAGATTGATGGACAGCACTACACGCCCGATTCTAACCTGGATTTTATAACATGACAACCAAAGTTGTAGATTTTGGAGAAAAAAAAACGTTCTATCCCTTTACCACCAAAGATTAGTTGAGGTGAGCAATTTGCACTGTGAGCAAATACCAACTAAGCATTCTACCACTGATCCAGAAGACTTCTTTTAAAACAAATTTCAATCACGCCGCATGAGAAACAAAATCCATCAAAAAATGTTTAATGAAATAATTAGCTGTCAAAGTGTGTGTCTGTAAGACTGGCAGGTAATCCATGGACTAGAGGAAATATAATCCCCCGCTGATATTCTAATCCCACCTTTCAAGAGATTGCATTGATGGCGGCCATTTTTCTTTGTCCGTGCATTGCCATAGATTCATCGACGGTTTCATCCCAGAGGTGTCATGTCTTGTAAAAGCTTGTCTTGTGATTGTCTGCAGTAAAGCTTTGGACAAAGGTGAACAACGCTGATACATTTCATCTGTGTTGTGTGTGCGTGTGTCATTCACAACAGCAAACGCAATGAAACAATATTAATAACCCACCAATCCAAGTGGCCAATCCTGGCCGGTCCTGGCCTGACCTTGCTTTTATCTCGGTGGTTTTTGGTAACAAGAAAATCAAAGCTGCGGAAACACTTTTTCTCTTTGCACCTTTTGAAGTCGCAAGACCCGTGTGCATAAAATCAATCTGGCGGCTTCTATTCTCAAACCCTTTCACATCAAAGTGTCTTGACTCTTTCACGGCTAGCATTGAAGTCCACTGCTCTACCAGGTTCCTGAAGCTGGAGTTGGGTGATATAGATGACCCAGGAGCTGGTCTGGAGTCAGTTTCCCTAAGCCCTGATCACAGTGTGGATCACTAGGAGAGTGTGGCTCTATTTGATCCTGGGTTTGTGCTAGACAGTCCAGGGACCCTGGAGGACTTTAAGACTGGCAGGTCTTGCTGGAGGGCAAATAGAGAGAGGAAGAGATGGAGGGAAGGAGAGAGATAAGGGTAAAGGTGGAGAAAGGAAAGAGAAGAGGGAAATAGTGTATAAGGAGACCTAGGAGGGACATTATCAGGAACTGTCACCACATTGAAGTTCTACCCCCATGCCCCCCACCCCCACCTGGGGCGTGCCCTACTGAACCCCATCACTGACATATCACTACTCAGAACCAAGCCCAGAGAAACAGACATGGCCAAAGAATAGACTTGTAAAATCTAAGTAGACTTTCATTATATACATCAGTGTACGTACTGTATACTTTTCGATGAATCCATCTATGATACCGGTGGTGGGTGAAGGGGGTCAGCCATCTTGGTGAGAGCTGTAATTGGTCTCTTGTGGGCGTGGAGATCTGTGGAGAACCTTCAGAGGGCCCCCCAAGGCGAGACAACGAGATGTCAGGTATGGAGAGGGAGGAGGGAACAAAAGGGTGAAGGCGTCGGAGGGCCAACGGGCCACATGTGCCCGCAGCAGATGTGGACTGCATCATTTAGGCTGTCTCATGAATTATTAAGACTCAAGGTCTTTTCTAAACAACAATAACAATAGCAGGGAAATGGGGCCAAGGAGGAAGAAAGTCCAACACGCTGTAAGTAGGAGAAGAACAGAGTGGATAGATATAAAAGAATGAAAAAAAGTTCACCCTTTTCTATAGAACTTTGCACGGTAAAGTCCAATGTTCACACACGTACACTCACTTTGCACACACACACACACACACACCACACACACACACACATACACACACACGCCTGGCAATCACTCTGCCATACACTCTTTCACACAATCTCCATTCAAACGTTCTTTTTTTACATGTGTCATACACACACACAAACACACGCGCACGCAATGTGAAGAGCTTCATTCTCATTCAAGGTAGGAATGTGCTGTGAACTTGAATGTGAAGTCTCTGGTGTCGTCCAGTGTCACTCTCAAGGATGTGGAGCCTTGTGCCGGCCCAGTGAAAATGCAGCTGTTTGCATTCTCCTCCTCCTCGGAAACCTTGAGAAGGAGAGTCTCTTATGTGTGTGCACACACACACACACACACACACACACATCCACAGACACACACACCCTCACACACTCACATGTTTAATACGAGCATACTTGCACACACAAACTCATGTCTCAGGGATAGTAGTATAGCATACAGTAGTATAAACACGCACACACACACACCCCCAATCACCCTGCAATTACCCCACCCTCTATTTTAAGACAGATAAACTTTCCCCCCACACTCACAGCATGAATGAAAATGTTATTTCACTCATAAAATAAGAAGTAATGTGTTTCGGATAGACTCAAAGGACCATGCCCTCTAACTGTCGTTGTAATTAGTAGGTGTGTTAGTAAATCTTGTCCTTCTCTCTCCAGGCTTGGCGAGCCTAATTGAAGTGCATGCAGCAAGGGACAGAACAATATAAAGAGCTAATTTGATTTGTTTTTATGGTTTGTTCTCAGACAATGCCTTGATGGAACTGATGCAATTAGGTGCAACGCAGAGATGTGTGTGTATGTGTGTGTTTGATGTTTTCTTATATAGACTTTGTAGAGTTTCTTTTGTGAAAGGGAAATTTTGTGTTTCCCCGCATCAAAGCATGTGTGTGTGTGTGTGTGTGTGTGTGTGTGTGTGTGTGCGTGCAAGCTGGTGTGTGAGAGGGTACATTCTTTCAAAAGTGTGTGTGCAGGGAAAGTTAAAGTTACTCTAAATAATAGATTTGTTTAGTAGATTTGTTTACATTGATTGGGAGCAAAAATGACACCCAAGTGTCAATGTTTATATAGTGAAACGTGGTTTATAGCTCCATCTCCCAGTCTTTCCCGAAGGACTGAGAAACTGAGTCGTTAACTAATGACAAACTAAGTAAAGGCAACAGATGAAGTTAGATTTGTGAAAATCGAATTAGACTGTAAACTATTTTACATACTTGCTTTGTCACCACCCAAGGGAGAATGGGATTAGATTAACTACTGGATTAGGGTTTATCCAGAGCCGGGATTGAGATGGTATACAAAATAGTGAGACTTCCCAAGAGTTGCTGTGGCAGTTCAAATAAAAAGGTTATCGATTTTTTAAAGAAATATTACCGTTGTGAATGTTGCAAAGAATATTTTTAAATGTAGGCCTTTATGTCAGAAGTGTCTTAAAGGGGTCACTGACTGCAAAACCGTTTTTACCTTGTCATAGTTGAATAACGACAGTTCGGTGGGTAAAATGAACATACAGTGAACCTCAAAGTCCATTGACACTTATTTCCCATGCAAATCTCAAAAAGAAAAAATCTAGCTGTAGAACGGTAGCTTTTGGAAAAATCCACCCTACTGACGTCGGGAGGGTATCGCGCATTCAATTGGCTCTGGTCTGTGTCTTTGTCACGCCCCAAAATGTACATCCAGACCAGCCCACTCACTGGTGTTCTTGCCCAGTCCGAGGTAGCGACGCTAAGTTTCTAAACACATCAACATACCTTACTTAGCAAATGACTAGCTAGACTAGCTGTAGTCGGCATTAGAAGGGAAGCTTCCAAAAAAATAGCCAGAAAACGAAAGCAGTCTAGCCTTTTGCTGACGCCTGTCTAGATTATCTATTCGAAATAACTGGAGAAAGGCTGTGCTAGATACAGGATACGTTAGCATTGCTAATAGCCTACCTGTTACTGACAAAATCATACTACAGTTTGCGGTTCTGATGAACATATCTAAGGTCGGAACGCACCTCTTTTCAGCAACAGCTTCATAGCAAATCCTGCTTTACATATTCCCAGGTTTTTACAACCGTCCTTGGTGAAATGGTTCACGCAACTGCACAGAGATCTTCTATGCTACGGTATAAACAAACATCAGCCATAACCGTCTAGTCAATGTTAACTAGACTCAAGCTCATCTGTTTTTCATCGGTGATTTGCAAGGAATGTAAGAACAGCTAGATAGCGAAAACACCTATACTGTAGGCATGTAAACCAGTTTAGCTTGCTAACACAAGAGCATGAATGTGTTATGATTTAGCCTAGTTTATTGGCAATTGGATTTACGTTATTTCATGTTCCTGACTATGTTTCATTCAAATAAATAACCCGTATTGTTATGTAAATCTACAATTCAGATGCATGTTTGTCCAGATCTATTTTTCAGTAAGATAGCTAGAGCTAACTGAAGCTGTGTTGAATCACGATAGTTTGTATGCTAAGCTGTAGTGCTAACGTTACCCACCTAAGGCGATTCTGTTTGCTTCGACAACAGACGTGGAAACTACCGTAATCATTTCAAATTATATCTAGTCAATCTGTTGAAAACAGTGTTGTAGACACAATAGATTTATTTGTACGTTTTTATTTCAAGTCGCCACCTTCTTGTTTCAGTGAGTGCTGTTGGCCGTCTTTGCTCCGCAGCTTCGCTCGTTGTAAACCAACCAATCAGCGCACAGCTCATCTAAATACCAATGATATAAGGGAAAAAGCTAGCGTTTTTTCCCGGGAAAAAAATGCTGGATGTAAAAGAGGGCATAGAACAGCACCCGGGCCATTTTCAGCCAAAACAATGTTACATACCCTATTCGGAGACCTTAAGGAACAGTGTAAAATACTCAAAAAACCCAGTCAATCACCCCTTTAAAAGATGTTGGCCTTGCATATCTGTTGTAAAGATTTTGTTACTCCAAGCTTTAGTCATAAAAACCCTATTCATCACATTGTACACACTCTTCTCTCCACACACACACACATCCACACAAAAGCACACACACGCACCCACACATACACTCAAAACTGGACAGAAGCTGCTAACTGTAGTAGGAAACACCAGCCCTCTGTCTTCTCCAGTCACCAGTTAGATATCATTGTGTGTGTGTGTGTGTGTGTTTGAGTGTGTGTGTGTGTGTGTGTGTGTGTGTGTGTGTATGTGTGTGTGTGTGTGTGTGTGTGAGTGTGTGTGAGTGTGTGTGTATGTGTGAGTGAGTGTGTGCGTGTGATCTCTCCTCTCACTGCAGTAATGTGAGCCAGGGTTCTCCTGCACCTCTCTGACCTTCACACTCAGTTTCCAAACCCTTCCACTTCCAACGAGGGCCTGCCATCACATTGACCTGTGTTTGTGTGTGTGTGTGTTTGTTTGTGTGTTTGTGTCTCTATGACAGCAAGTATATGTGCCTAGCAAGTATGGGAATATGTATATCTGTGTTTGTGTGTCTAAAATAGTGTGTGTGTGTTTGTGTGTGTGTGTGTGTGTCTGCACTCCCCAGCTTCCATGGGTGCTTGCGTGTGTGTTGCATGTGTGTGTATTGTGCGTGCTATGTGTGTGCTATGTAACGTTTGTGTCATGATCGTGTCAAGTTTAGATGTGGTTCAGGAGTGACTGAATAATGAAGATGAACACTTGTTTGGGTATTATCACCTGGATCCACCTTGTCGAGAGAAGAGGAGAGAGAGAGAGAGAGGAAGAGAGGAAGAGAGAGAGCAAGAGAGAGAGGAAGAGAGAGAGAGAGGAAGAGAGAGAGAGAGGATAGAGAGAGAGAGAGAGAGAGGAGAGAGAGAGAGGAAGAGAGAGAGAGAGAGAGGCAAAGAGAGAGAGAGAGAGAGAGAGAATGACCGGCCTATAGTTGAAAGGGAATATAGGCCTTTTTCTCTCCTCCTCCTCCCTCTTTCTGCTTTCCTCTGCTTTTGATTCTCTCTCCGTCCTCTCTCTCCTTCCCCTTTCAATTCTGTGTTCTTCTCTTTGGGTTTTCCCTTGTTAAGAGATTAAACGCCACAGTTATTGTTTAATAGGATTGCTGGCACAGGAACTGTGTGTGTATCTGTGTGTATTTATGTATGTGTGTGTCCGAGAGTGTGTGTGTGTGTTTATAATACAACTGGATTGCTGGCACAGTTTAAATCCTCCTATCCTCCTAGCCTGGCAACATCGGGCAGTCCACTGCATGTCTTCACACTCGTGTGTGTGTGTGTTTGTATGTGTGTGAGAGAAAGAGAGAGAGAGAGAGAGAGAGAGAGAGAGAGAGAGAGAGAGAGAGAGATGGGACAAAGGCAGAAGAGAATAGTTTAGCATATATGCGAATGGGTGTTATTTATAATATACTACTCTTTTACCTCGCTGCATGTGTGTGTGTTTGTGTGTGTACGGTTTGTATGTTGCGTGTGTTGGCCCATAACCACAAGTATATATCGTCTGTGCATGCACATGTCTGTAAACTGTAAGGTTTTCAGTTCATTCTCACTGGTCCCTGAGTGTCTTTCATCTTCTGTGTGTGTGTATTTGTTTACTTCCTTCTTCCTGCCTCTGTATGTCTTCATTCCTAATACCTATCCCCATAGAGCTCTGTGGCTAAGCTAGCGTGATGCAACCACGTACTGTGCAGGTCTGATCCCTCGGCTTTAGGGCTCTGTGTGTGTGTGTGTGTGTGTGTGTCTGTGCGCGCGTGTGTTAAGTATGTGACTGTATGTATTTGCATACAAAATATGTATTGATGTGCAAGTGTGTGTGCATATTTTGCATGTGTGTGTGTGTGTGTGTGTGTGATTCAGGGCTTATGCTTTAGTAAGTGGTAGGCAGAGCCATTTCAAGAGCATTCTCTCCAGGGCAGCATGCATGGCAAAACAGCAGTGTGTGTGAGATTGTGTGTGTGTGTGGGTGTGTGTGCGCTCACGTGTGTGTGCCTGGGAATGCATGAAGACCCTTTGGTGTAGACTGTGTGTGTACCTGCACCTGCGTATACGTGTGTGTGTGTTTACAAGCTTTTTATCCAATTTAGTTTCTCCAAGCACAGACATTGTAATTGCCAGGGAATATATGCCTTTTGTAAACTCTCAAGAGTCATCATAATGAGAGTATTGAACTAAATGTCAGGCAAATACAGGGAGCTTGAAAATGACTCAAACCATTTATATTCGTCTATACTTGTAAGCATTCTTCTTTCCCCAGAGCATAATACTGTAACTGAATCAATGTTTACCATAAACTAACCGTTGACTTGCCCCAATGGATACGACCTACCGTTTAGAAAAGGCTTTTTTGTCACAATTTATGAATCTTTGAGGTAATTTATATAGACGTTTTACTTATTTCTTTAGCAACTAGTGTTAAGGGATGTATTTAGCCAAGGAATGTCACCCTAAACCGTTAATAAATCCTAAACGGTGTCCTGTTTCAGCAGTTTCCCATAAATATCGCAAGTCAGGACTTCAGAATAAAAGTCCTGGTGTGTTGGTCCGAGTATCTTGAATGAGTAATGTTTTATTTACACCTTCCAAATGATGATTCTATTGACATATGGGATGTTGGGGTAGCATATAACTGTATATGATGAATGGAATGCTGCTGGCCTTCTGGTGTAATGGAGAAATGGAAAGACAGAGTGGGTGAAAGAGAGAGGGAGAAAGAGGAAAAGACAGAGAAAGAGAAAGAGAGTGAGGGAGAAAAATAGAAGGAGAGATAGAGAGAAAGAGAGAGGAGTGGAAAGAAGAGAGCGAGGGAGGGTGAGAGGGAGAGAGAGCAGCCGGGGTTGTACGGTGAGGTCTGTGTGGAGACATCTCTAGCCTGGGGGTACCAGATACAGAGACACTCGGGGGAGGCGGGCTAACAGATGAGTGGATAAAATCCCTATCATCTCTTCCTGCATCTTCATTTTAGTCTCCCGTCTCTCCTCCATCTCTCTCTCTCTCTCTCTCTCTCTCTCTCTCTCTCATTCCTCCACACCCCATGCTTCACATCTCTTGGCTGCCATCTTTGCACTCCACTTCCACTTTTCCCCCTCCACTCTCTTTTTCTTCCTCTCTCTCTTCCTCCCTGCCTCCTCCCTCCACTCTCCGGTCCTCCGTCTCATCTCTTTCTCTTCATATTTCTATTCCTGTATATTCATCTCTCTCTCTCTCTCTCTCTCTCTCTCTCTCTCTCTCTCTCTCTCTCTCTCTCTCTCTCTCTCTCACTTCCTCGCTCTCATCCTCTCTCAGGGGTGTTTTTACATTGACGTGTAGAGGAGCCCCCTTGGTTGTTTAGGAAGCACAGAAATCTCCCCAGGAGAACTCTGGCAGCCTGTCACCTCAAACACACACACATGTACCGAGGCTGCCTCCATAACTCCATTCACATCCCCTTCTCCCCTCTCTCTCTCTTTATGTCCGTGAATGTTTATTCAATTTCATTCAAATGAGCTTTATTGGCCTGACAAACGATCTCTTTATCCCACTTTTTATTCACCCACAAGCTCTCCTTCTCTCCGCCTCTCTCTTTTTCTCTCACTCTGACTCACTGCACCTTGATCAAGGCCTGGATCGCCGACCTTGACATGGCCGTGTTGAGACACTTCTCTCTGAAAGCCAAAGTCATTCTGAGCTCCGTTTTAATTAAGGTGATATAAGCATTGACAGATTTGTGGAAATTAGGAAACGTTCTATAATGCTTTGATGCTAACTCTTTAGTCATCCATGTTAGACAACCTTTGGTCTCCCTCCCTTGAGAGAAGTATAGAGCAGAGAGAGTGAGTGTCCATTCAACCCGGCATGATGCAAGTCCTCAGAGAAAATATGTAAGAGGTTTTAGGATGTGTGTGTGTGTCGACAAAGCCAAACCCAAGACAGGCACCTCTTCTGGAATGCCATTCCGAATGCTGTTACTCTCGGAATGATCAAAGAATTCCTTTAAAGTCCTCTGAAATGACAAAACCACCGATGACTGGAACAGAGATTTTGAAAAAGATGGGAGGAGGGCATGAAGAAAGAGAAGTGATGGAGGAGACGAGGGGGTGGGAGAGCATGAAAGGGAAGGAGCGAGAGAGGGCAAAGAAGGGAGCGTGAGCGTAGACGAGCGGGAGGGGGAAGGAGAAGAGAGATCGGTGAGAGAAGGGTCTGCTAAGGACCTTATGCTCCAGGACATTGAGACACCAGGGAGATGATTGGGTCGCCCCTTTTCCTCTTCCCTCTCTTTGTCTCCCCTGCCCCTATCTCCAGTCATCTTCCTCTTCACTCTCTTTGTCTCCCCTGCCCCTATCTCCAGTCATCTTCCTCTTCATCTCTCCACATCTCTGTCTGTCCGTGCACTCCCTCTCCCCCCTTCTCTTTTTTTTTACCCAACTGCCGCTCTCTTTCTCCCCTCCTCTTTCGCCCCTTCCTCTCTCTCCCTCTCTCTCTTTCCCTCTCTTGTTTCTCTCTCCCTCTCTCCCACATACTCCTCACAATCTCCCTGTAATCATTACAAGAACGATGCTCTCGGCTTAAATCTTTCCCCACAATCATGGTGAATCACGGCGCGACAGTCAGTCAGTCCTGACTCGAGCACCACTCCAACACCCTGCTAACGATGTTCTACTTAGCATCCACGCTAGCCAGCCGCCAGAGACCAAGACTCCGCTTGTCCCCCTCCATTCAAGCTTTCTAAATGTCATTCTACTTAGATGGCATTTAGTTTCCTTCCAGAGCTTCAAAAGTTTCCTTCTTTTAAAGCATCAGGTCCTTTAAAGTACACAAAAAGCTCTGCTAAATATATTTTCATGTTCCTTTTAAGTGACAATTTCAGTAAATTGCTATTTTTTTAAGGCACAGTTCAACCAGATAACATATCTGGTCCTTATAGCATACATTGTAGATGACGTTTTGTGGTTTTATAGGACTGTGGAATGGCTATCTTGAGGCAGTTAGAAGAGAAAACAATTTCTACCTTGGTCAATCATGCTACTGCAGATACACAGTCTCTCTCTCTCCTCTCTCTCTCTCACACACACACACACACTCTAACACACACACAAAGATGTACAAGTTTCTAATTTCACAAATGCACATCCCCAGCCAACAGAGAAGCATACAGAAAGCCATGTTTTGGAATGATTCCATTTCAGCGTGGATTTGCCAAATCGTGTTCCGTACTGTTTTATGCGCTTAGCTTCCAACCGGCACGTTGGGAGCCAATAGCACTTGATGCTCATTCTACCCAGTATGCTCATCAGAACGCTGGGAAGGACGTACGGCAACATCATGCGCTTTGACCTGGCTCGGCCGTTTGCATTTCCAAAACGATATGAGCCCAGTGTGGCAGAAACGAATGCCAATTCTGTGGTATTTAAGGATGCATTAGCTGGGAAGGAGGGAGGTAGTTTCTCTTATTGCGTGTGTGTGTGTGTGTGTGAGGGGGGGTTTGAGTAAGCGGGTTAATCCTGATGGAGCTACTACTGTTAAAGAGCACTAACGTTTCCTAGAACCTGCCAAGAGAGAGGGAGAGAGGAGTGGGAGAGGGAGAGGGAGAAACATAGAGAGAGAGAGGGTTGGAGGAGGAGAGAAGGAGATAGAGGGAGAGAGGAGAGCTAATGTAATGGCCTACTTGGCATCCAGAGAGAGAACAGGGCCTTAAATTATCAGAAAAGAAAGAGTATTAGAATGCCCAGTCCTCCCACACCTTGCAGTCACTGCCAGAGAAGAGTTGAAATGCATCCTGGGATAAGTTAAAGGTCAAGGATAAGGCGCCGGAATATAAAGTTTTCTTCAGCTGGAGAAAGGGGGATGAACTTTACTTCGGTGACTGAACTAAGATCTGTTTAATAGTGATTCAAGCGAGACTTCGAGCGAACACGAAACTGACCCCGGAAACGGGGTCCAACAAACTACTTTAAAAAGCACAGCAATTCTTGACTACCACCGAACCACAAGAATTATAAAACACATAAAGTTAACTGATATGTTTCAAGTTGTAACATTGGTGCCAGCAGTAAGTGGTGCTGCAGTAGCATGTAGCTCAAGCTGCATTAGAGGCAACTATCATTAATGCTAACCATTGCTGTAGCTCTAGCCTAGCTTAGTGCTAAGACTGTCAGGTAGCCGAGCAGTGGCGCAAGCAGTTTGCAGTTACTCCAGTGATAGCACTAGCATTAGCATGCTAGTTAGCTTGCTGCATTGGGTCTGGCCCCTCTTATCTGCTCCTCACAGACTTTCAAGCTAATTAGCAGAGGGCCCTCTCAGTGTCTGACTGGATCCTCTGATGTTATTTCTGGGTCTATAAAATCTCAGACTATAGACAGCTCCCATTGGCTTTCTGTCTGAAGAGGGAGGGATGAAGAGAGCGAGGGGTGAAACAGGGAGAGGGAAGGAACTGAAAAAGAGGTGGACCGATGGATGGGGGGAGGAAGAAAATAGAGTTGGGCAGAGAGGAGGAAGGGGAGGAGAGTGGAGGAGGGGGAGGCGGGGAGAGACACCTTTTAACCATCTTATCAGACACCTTGCCTGGCTTTGTTTTGCTCCCCTGAAGGAAAGTGTGTGTGTGTGTGTGTGTGTGTTGATCACTATGATGTGGCAAAGTGGTGTGTGTGAGTCTGTTTGCGAATCAAAGTGTATTTCTGAGGAGTGAGCGAAGCCTTGTAGTGTGATTAGTCTCCTCTGGGGAGTTGACAGGAGGGAGGATCTGGCATGTTTTAGCTGTTACACACATACATACACACACACACACACACACTTACCTCAACTCAATTAAATGCGATTGTTTATGGTCTAATTTCATGTTTATTGCTGCATAACATTCTTGTGGTCTCCATGGACACGGCAGTAGTAATTGGCACTGCGCTCATCAATGTACTCCTACTGCTTTGTTGTTCCTGTCGTTCTCGCTCGCTGAGGACGTAAACAACCATGTAAACACAGGTGTAAACATCGAGCCTAACAGAAGGTGGGATGTCGGGGCAGAAATAACTCTGTCAAGTGTTTGCTGTAGTGCGTTCGCACCCAACACCATCTTCTTGTGCGTCTCACAAGAAGGTATGTGGATTGTCTTATTTTATTTTAGATCTTATTTTATGTTACATATTTTCCATTGTATAATATGGTAATAATACATTATTAGTAATTATATTAATAATAATATTAAATATAGTAATAATAATAATTTTACTTTTTCTACTTTTATATTCAAGATTCGTATGTTTATCTTATGCACCTTCCTTCCAAACTTGGCAACTCACACCAAAACAATCTAGATGGATAAATAGTACTACAGGTAAGAGGTGGAAAGTAGTAGGCCTGAATCGAACCGGCAATCTTCAGATTACTAGCCCGATTCCCTAACCGCTCAGCCACCTGACGCCCATTTTTGTGGCAATAATCAAGGAAGTTTCCATGTTTACTAACAACATGGCAAAGTCGCATTTAAGCTACCAGGCATTTGTGAACATAAAATAAAACTACAATGCAACAATAACATCTTAAATAATTAAATGGTGCAGCTATTACAGTGCAACAATAACATATTGATTACAATAGCCGTGTGGAAAGTCCTGATGCTATTCCCGGATCTCTAAACGATGTAGGCTAGTTCATGAGAAGGCTGTAACTTTCAAAGTGTCATATCCTCGAGGCGACCCGTCCCTGCGTTCCCTCGATCAATGCCATAATCACCATCAGTCTGTCAGATCTCTATCTAATCTGGATCAGCCTGTCGATAGGTTTTTATCAGCTAAGGTACTGTTAGATCTGCAGAAAACACGAAGGATAAACATGGCCATGATTGGTTGGAGATGCCACCAAAAAGCAACCTTGGAAGAAAAAAAAACCTGACTCATCAAAAGATCAGCGGGTTATCTGCAGGTTTGTCTGTAAACCCAAGGACAACATTCAAGAAGAATGCCAAGTCTGCAAAGGTAGGATAGAACATTGAACCTTAACACCCAAAAACGATGTCACTAAAGGGTTTGGAAACATGGGCTTTTTCAAGAAAATGAACCGTTGCTGCAGTTCCATTGATCAAACGGTGAGGCGGCCTACAAAGCTTGGAAAAGTGGACAAGCACCGGCCCAGGGAAGTCAAAGGAAGAGGAGAGGAACATCCATTTGATTAACCGATTCTATCACTTGAACAGTGCTTTCAGTGGTTTCAAAAGGTCACTGGTTGTGACACTAACAGTAATCGAAGACTACAATTGTATTCCATTTCTGAACCGACATGACTCGCAGCGAACAAACCTTCTATTGAGACCTCTCGCAGTCCCCTCGTAACCGTGTCTTTTCCTGTTTCCATGACCTCATTCGTGTCATCTCTTCTCTCTCTTCTCTCTTCTGTCATTTCCTCTTTTTGCTTTCCGTCACTGGTAAACAACCGTCAATGACGAACACCAAGGATGAGAGGCAATTTGCACTGACATGTCAAGTGTGTTTGTGTGCGTATGTGGGGTGGTGTGTGTGTGTGTGGTGGGGTGGGAGTGCTCACACTTGTGAGTGTGCATAAGACCAACAGACAAGGGATAGGAATGAGTAATGGGTAAAAAAAACTATTCTCCAATTCTGTTTTTTGATTATTTCTAGATTGTCTCTCTCTCTAGTGGAGTGGCAGGCGTTGCAATATGGTTCCATACGTCATTAAAAGTCGAGCACTTGCAAACAACCTTGTCAATCTCTACATGAGGTCAAGATAACCCATCACACTTTACTATGAACCTTGTTCTTTTCCGTGGAATAGCATACGAAGATAGCTATGATGCTACAGTATGAGTTTCCCTCTGGCCTCATTATCACACAAGGGATACCTCATGCACCGACATTGTGTGTGTGTGTGTGTGTGTGTCTATTTGTTTCTGTCTGTCTCTTGATGAGTAAAGCCATGTTAAATGTCTCCAAGCAGCTAATTGAACATTTGTCTCATGTCCTGTTTTTATGGGCATGGAGGTGTGCCTTGTGTGTTTGTGTGCGTATGTGGGGACTGGGAGAGGGCGGTGGGGCTGAGCTCCCAGGAAGCTTTGCTTTTCTCTCTTCCATCAAAGGTGGCTATGACACCTGTACACTGCTTATCTGATACACACACACACACACACTCATTGGCTTGTATAACACACACTCTCAAAAGATTCATAAACATACACAGACAATCACAATACATAAACACACAGGCAATCTGAAACAGCAAACTACTCCAATCTTTTTTTCTCAATTATGTCTTACACACAAGGGTAAACACAAACACACACACACAAGCAAACTATACATGTCTTTTCTATTCCTTCTACAGTGGATTATTGATTCTTTCCGTCTAGCCGGCAAGGCGCTCACACTTGGAGGACATTAGTCCTCAAAATGGCGTGGAAATATTGATTAATAGAAGTCCATGGGAGCAGACTGAATGAAACCTGTCTAGCCAGGCTTGTGTCTTCGCCTCTGTGTGTGTGTGTGCACGTGTGGGCAGATATCATTGTAAAAGTGTTTGTGTGTGTGTGTGTGTGTTTCATTGTGTTTGGGCATGCATGACAGTGCCAGTGTCTTGCACGCGCTCACACGTGGGGGAAGGTCGTCTGGCAGGACCAGATCCTCCCAGGCCAACGTTTGGACCAATCACCAGAGAGGCCCTCGAGTCAGCAGGGTGAGAGGGACCAGCTCTCCACAAGCAGGTTTACATCCAGAATGTCTACCTGGGCCCACATCCACCTACCCACTACAGCCTCATCGTATCAGCTAGCAATACTAATCAAATATATTTATACAAACTGAGCGATTGGAATTTATTGGATCCGATCCTTTTAATCGGCTACTGTATTAAAACAGTCTGGAAGAGGAGCGAGTGTTCGAGGTTCACTCCAACGGCTACTGTATTAAAACAGTCTGGAAGAGGAGCGAGTGTTCGAGGTTCACTCCAACGGCTACTGTATTAAAACAGTCTGGAAGAGGAGCGAGTGTTCGAGGTTCACTCCAACGGCTACTGTATTAAAACAGTCTGGAAGAGGAGCGAGTGTTCGAGGTTCACTCCAAGTTTGTTCTTGTGCAGGCAACTGCTGGAGAAAATTGCTGGTGTCAGTTATTTTGAGGAGATGACAGGAGTCAGAACGTTTTCAGTGGGAGATGATTCTTCAAGACTTAAACCCTCATTGGGCTTTTTTGAAGATATGAAGTTTGTTTTTGGCTCTTCTGGTTTGAAAGTGGGACTGGAGAAAGTGTTTCCTGGAGCAGTCCTTTTAGATGACTCACTGTGGAGTCCTTGTCTTGTTCTACTTAGCTAAACTTAGCTAGCTTAAGATGGAGGGGTTAAAAGTGGTAAAGTGTTGTGAGGTAGCGGGTCACTGTGATTTATGAGTGCAGGCTGGCTCAGAGAGAGCACTTGTGTGTGTGTGTGTGTATTTGTGTGTGTGCATGAATGGGAGAGTGTGCGTATGGGTGAGCAAGAGAGGGAGAGTGCAAAAGAGAAGGTGTGTGTGTGCGTGCGTGTACAAACCTACATCTGTAGGCGGTGCACTGATCCGCCTTCTCCTCATCTTCAAGGTTTCTCGTTTGACTCCCACACGAACACACTCCTCCCCCTCACACCCAACCGACCATCCGTCATCACACACCTAATCTGTGCTTCGTCAAAAAGGAGCAATTACCATTGAAAGTACTTGGATTGTGTTTTTCTACCCCTCTTTCTTTCTCCATACGTTTGCTGTGCTTCCAGTGGGTGGCTGGTGGTCACCCTGCATCCTGTCACCAACACGACTTTCGCTGACAAAGCCCAAACACTTCTGCTCGGTGCAAACATTCTAGAACTTACGGTAGGCTGTTGCGATTCTTTGTTTGCATGTTCCGCACCGGTTCCTTTTAATGAATGCAAGAACGTTCCCTGATGCAAACCGATAGTGAACATGGCTGTGAATGGAGATAAGAGATAGGACAGTGGGATGTGTGTGTGCGTGTGATGATTTACACGCACACGTGTTCCGCGTGTCTGTTTGGGTGTGTTGGCGTGCACAAACGTGCGTGCGCCGGCAAAGATAAGAGCATCCGAAAAAAGGATTACCTTTGTTTTCCTGTAATCAGCCTCTATCTGTTTATAGATGCTACACTCTGATCACGGGCTGAAACTTTACAGCTGCGCACAGCATCCCAGCATGCAGCAGGAGATATTTGCAATGCATTGTGGTCCAGTAGAGGGAGGGTTGAGAAGTTGTTGCTTTGAAAAAGGCTTTGTTCAACTTTGCGTCTTCTTTTTCCTTCAGGTCTTCTCCTCTCTTCTCCTCTCTTCTCCTCTCTTCTCCTCTCTTCTCCTCTCCTCCCATCTCCTCTCCTCCTCCACTCCTTAACACAACCATCAAGACAGTTATCTTGCTCACCCTCTGAAAGTGGTTCAGAGTGTGGGGTATTGTTGCTTTATGAGATTGTTCCACTAACAGCTTCTCTTAAAAGACAGGGCTAACCCTATGAAAGAAGTGAGAACCACCATCATTGCAACACAACAACAACAGCATCATCTGTCTCGAGTCACACACTTGCCCAGGGGGACTGTGTGTGTGTGTGTGTGTCTGTGTGACACTTCATTTGTAATGTGCCTATATAACCATGACAAGCACCCTGTTTTACTATGGATGAGTTTAAGGCTTGAAACATCAAAAAAGAACCAGGTCAGCATTGCTTCACAGGGCCTCTAAACATGTACGGGCATGCGCCCTCGCACACACACATACACACACACACCTTTTCATCATCCCGAACCCAACACACCCTCGAGTGCGTGTCGAGAGTCCGTCTGTTTTGTGCGACATTAATATTCCTGTGCTGATAGGGGTGGCGAGAACACACACGCACACAGTGGGAGGGGGAAATGACACACACACACACACACAATCACCCCCAGTCAGCACATCTCGCTCGCCTGCCTGCACTGACTGTCTGTCTGTTTTCCCCTCTTTCTGTCAAATATTTTCTTTTTGCATGTCTGTCTGCCTGCTTGTCTGACTGCCAGCCTGCTTGTCTGTCTGTCTGTTTCTCTCTCTGCCTGCCTCCCTAGCCTGTCTCCCTGTGAGCCTGCCTGTCTCCCTACCTGTCTGTCTGCTTCCCTGTCCTTCTCTCTGCCTGCCTCCGTGTCAGCCGGCTTGTCTGCCTGCCTGTCTCCCTGTCTACCAGCCTGAACCTATTTGGCTCTTGTATGCCTGGGGTTTTAGCAAATGTTGACGCAAGCGTATCTTATTTAGATGAACAAAAGCACAGAGGGAAGCTGTATCTGTATCTGCCAGCATTAATCAGGGAGTGGAGGGGACCAGAGCGAGGAGGGAGAGAGAGAGAGAGATAGAGGGGTGAGAAAGAGGTGGAGGAGGGGTGTGGCGGCCCAAGTGGAGAGGGAGGATAGGGAGGGATGAAGGCGAAGGAACACAGAGGGAGACAGGGAGGGCGTGGGACAGTGGGAGAAAGGGGCGTCCGAGGAGCCGAGTGATGGAGTGAGAGAAGGAGAGAGAGACCCAAAAGAGAAAGAGTGATGGAGTTGGTGAAGGAGAGAGAGAGAGAGAAAGAGAGAAAGGAGAAATAGAGAGAGAGAGTGCCAGAGGTGTGATTGATGGGATGCAGACAGAGCCGGCCGCTCTCCAAAGCAGAACCACTCCACATCACTGGAGAGATGCCAGACCTGCAGCCTGGAGTACCTGTGTGTGTGTGTGTGTGTGTGTGTGTCTGTGTGTTTGTCAGTATGTTTGCCGATGTTGGTTTGTGTGTGTGTGCTTGAGTGGAGTCTGTGGACCTGGTTAGTAGGTAGAGTCGTCTGTTAGACACCAGACCACACAGACCGGTGTAACAGACTGGGGATCGGACTGGACCACAGGTATGTGTTTCTGTGTGTGTAACAAGGGTCTTTTTCTCTCAAGGCCTGGTGGACATTTCACTTGTCTTGTCTACCCCGCCCCCAATCTTTCTCCATCCCTCCCACCTTTCCTCCCCACCTCCCATCTCTTTTCCTCCCTCCCTCCATCTATTGCTCTCTTTCTGTCTCACTTTTTCTATCATCACAGTGACATGAAAACAAATGCTGTTAAGGATGGTACAATCCTGCCACCTGAAAGAAGTCAAATAACGTTATTTTACCTTCAAGCTTAAGCAGCTGCATGTGGACTGGAAACAAAAATCCTCTGGGTAAATTGCTTCACTAAATTTGATAGGGGAATATAGTTAATCAAAGAAATAATTGGAGAATAAATACACACAGCAAACCAATTTGATGAACATGAGATAAAAAAACAAGCAAATGTTTCTGTTTGATGTTTGATGTCTCCGTCCGCTTGAAAAAGCTCCCCATTAGTCTGTACAAAAAAACCTCTAATGGGAATTTTAACGCTTTTGTGTTTTGATCAAAACGAAGGTCGTTAATGTGTGAAGAGAAGAAGTGGTTTGGGGCGGGGAGGGTGGGGTGGGGGAGAGTGGGGGTTGAGGGGGTGTGTGGGGGAAAGGTAGAAAAAAGGTAGAAAAAAATGCCTTTCATAGTTGAGTTGAAATTCACAGTGCCGCTAAAACCTGTACAGCGAGCCCACCTGTGGTGTCTCCCTTTTCCAAGTAATTACAGACTGCCCACTCTTTCTATACTTCTCTCCCCCCTTTCTTCATCAACACCTCATCCTTCCTTCCCCTTTCTTCCATTCCTCCCGAGCTCCCCCTCTTCTTCCTTTCTACTACTTAACATTCTCAATCTCGTTTAAAGGCAGGGGTCGTTGACTAAAGTGGTGTTTTTTTTCTGCACTCCTTAATGCAGATGTACTGACGTTTCTTACGAGCACAGCTTGGGGGTTTGGTGTCTCCATCGTTGGAGGCTTTTAACCACGGCTACAAAGGTACAACGTGATCCACACTGGTGTCTTAAACGGTGTCAGGGTTTTTCACAATGAAAAGCGAGACAGAAAGAAACGGAGAGAGAAAGAGAGAGAGACTGAAAGAGAGTGAGAAAGGGAGAGAGAGAGAGAGAGAGATGAGAGGAGAGAGAGGAGAGAGAGAGAGAGAGAGATCGGAGAGAGGAGAGAGAGAGAGACGAGGAGAGAAGAGGAGAGAGAGAGAGAGAGAGAGAGAGAGAGAGAGAGAGAGAGAGAGAGAGAGAGAGAGGGAGATAGAATGGATGGGTGGAAGTCATGTATTCATGGCATGATGGGGTTTTACTGTTAACGGCTAAATTGCCGGAATATGCTTTCAGCGTGCGGGGGAGAGGTTAACTTCAGTCATCCATGCCCGTGGGAGGGAGGGCAGACGTGTACTGAAGTAGATGTTAACACTGAACAGAGTAGCTGTTGAAAGCAGTGCAGGGATTCTGTGTAGAAATGAATGAGTGTGATATTCAGGAGAAGAGCTTAAACTGTTGTACTGGTTGGCTATGGAAGGGTGTGAACGGGAGGGAACTGAACCGACGACCTTTGGCTTACAAAAACCACCTTACACAGTCAGTCATAAGGCTAGTAGACTACATTCAAAGTTACTGTCCCCAACAAATTGGAAGTTACCCTGCTGACGACCGTCATCGATGACAGTGAAATCAGTTTTCCCCCTCAAAAACAAGAAGCGGACATTTTTTTTTCAGAACCAAACACTACCCTTCCTGAGGCCTGAGCAAACTTGCGTTGACCTTTTCGCAACCTTTTCCATTAGCGGGTTGCCAGGTTGGTTCGCCCTTGAGGCCCCTGTGTGCGCCTCCGTCCTCCATCGCGAAGAGAGAGGTCACTGGGGGAGGCATGTATTTATGGTGTCATGAAAGGTAATTAAATATCAGGCCCAGCGCTACTTTTACTGGCCTGTTATAATGATGTCACGACCACTCAATAAAGATGCTGCATTTAAAGGTCCAGTCCCCATAATTTACACCACAGTGATCTTTAGACAGGAACTCTGTTAGGGCTTTACAAGGCTTGGGCAGGTTGGAACGAAGGAGGGAGGGAGACGGAGAGAGGTGACGAAAGACCGGCGCAGAAAAAGGGAGGGGTGAAAAGCGGACAAGAGGATGGGCGGAGACAAAAACAATGAGACAGGAGAGGTGGGAAGTGGGGAGGTGAGAGAGAGAGAGAGCGAAGTGAGGTGGAGTAGGAGACAGAGATGGAGAGGTTTGAGGAGACGAAAGGAGGAAGGGAAAAGGGGGATGAGCCAGAGAGGATGGCACCTCATGGGAAATCAAATAAACAGAAATAGAAAAAAAAATGAGGGTGGGAGGGAGAGAGAGTGAGAGAGAGAGCTCTATTTGGCAACAGCAAGACCAATTGAGGTCTGATCCATTGGCTGATTTATATTAGGGGAGGCGAGTAGCTAGTTAAAGGGGTTTTGTGCGCTCTGCTTTACAGACCAAATAAAGGCAGACGTAATTAAAAGTTAGGGGGCTGTAAATTGCACATGCGAATGGCCCGGCGCATGCATCGACCCCACCAATAATTTACATGTTCCTCCGAGAAGGATTTGCTGAAGTGGGTACGTCGGCATGCTCTCACTCGCTCACCACACACACACACACTCGCACACACTCGCACACACTCACACTCAATCCCATTTACACTCGCACACACACACACATGCATGCATAAAATGTATTCTCAATGAGCCACCTCTTACCTGTTGTAGTGCACTTTAATCTAATGCATTGGTGTGTGCGCGTGTGTGAGAAGTGAAAAGGTGTGTTTCTCCTCTCCATGTCTGTGCCTCCCAGTGATGGCTCCTAAGCAGCCTGGAGAAACGTCAAAGGGGGAGGAGAGGAGAGGACCAGAATCTGTCTTTAGCCCCGCCATGGTGTTAAGCCGCTCTCTCTTTGAAGTTTGTCTTAATTGGCTGGAGGTGTAGGGGTGGTGGGGGGGGGGCTGAGGAGGGTAAAGGGACTAATACTGCGATGCGGCCTCCATACTTTCACATCCCAGACCCCCCGCACCCCCCTTCCCCCGCACCACCTACCGGCTTGAGGAGTGGCATGGAGACAGGCTCCTGGTTCTAATTGGTCCCCCTGTGATTCTGGAGCTACCTTGGAAAACTCACCTAACTCCAGCCCCAGCTACATTTTTGTGTGTGTGGGAAGTGGGGGGGGGAGTGTGTGTGTGTGTGTGCGTCCTTGCATTTTAAGGATCCCCTCCTCTTGACCGCCCCACCTCTAAGCCCTCAAGGTTACCAGGTGTTTTAGGTGGAGTGGTGTCATCCTGTAAAATGCACTGTGACAGCTGAACATAATAAACAAATAAACACAGGCGGGTTTAGTGAGGCTTTGAGAGAGATATTTGTATTTCCAACAGACAGTATTGCTGCATCACTTTGCTCTGTACACAAATTGCATTTATGAGTTTGCATTGTTGCTTATTGGGAATAGAGTGAACATTTTTGTGAAACCTGTTGCACACAGAAGACAGAGATTGCATTCAGCATTCCAAGTGAAACAGGGATGTCATATTTGTTGAGGAAATGCGTATTTATTGCTGTTGACAGTCGACGTCACAGTCATTTTCCATTTAGATGGCTGGATTGATAAATCGGTTACTTTGCATGGAAATGTGTTGCCAGCTCCTCTCATGGAAACCGACAAACACACACACACACACACACACACACACACACATACACACACACACCCACACACACATACGGTAACGCCGGCACACACACAGAGAAGCACACACATGATTTCACACACACACACGGTAAGTGCTATCTATGCATACAGAAATCTGATATATGATTCCTGTGATAGTCTCTATTCCCAGAGTCTAGTCTCTTTAATGCTTCTTTATTCTCCAAAGAGTACCCCTCCCCCATTGGTTGAACCCCCCATGATTACCCTCTTACACTCTTACTCTTCCTACCGGGTGGAGAGACACCCCCATCCTTTTTATCAAAGCCCAAAATCAGACGAGAGAAGCAAAAAGCACCGCAGGGGGCTTCCAAGCCATAACCGTGCAATCTCATCACATGGAAATAGGTGCTCGTTGATTCTAGTCTGGGTAGTTAAGGGGAAAATGTCATTACAGGCACCGAAATAACTTAAACACCTCTTTATTTTCCTATCTCTTGCTTTTTCTCACTCTCCCTCACTCTCTCTCTCTCTCTCTGTTTCTCCCATCCCCTCCGTTCATTCCCCCGCCCCCCCCTCCAGCGCTGAACTCCTCTCCCTTTACATTAATCCTTCCGTTCCTTATCCCGGCACAAACCTTTCTTTTTTTCTCTTTCTATTCACTCCTTCTCTTTATCGTTTCCTGTTTCACTGGGAAGGCCTCAGCACTCGGTGGCCACGCTGAATCACACAGCCCTCACCTTGAAACACACTGAGGTCTGTTTGAATCACACAGCCCCTCACCTTGAAACATACTGAGGTCCTTTTCAAAGACATGTAATGTTGTTTCCAATCCAACAAATGCTGTACATTTACATGAGTCTGTAAATGTGTCCAATGGTAAATATTCGCTGGGTGTTGTGGAAAGAGGAAAACATAAAATAAAGGTTAAATATTTCTAGCTGTTTAATTTGCTGAGTTTACAGTGTACCAACGACCTAACTATTAGACGAAGTAGAAAAGATTAGGCAATGATGCCCAGATCATTTAGAACCATAATTCATGTTATAATAATTGATGATTATTGATTCATCAGGACATGTGACTTTAGGGATCATATTTGTCACTCCTGTCGGGTGACAGTCATCAACAAACGACTCATAATGCAGCTTAAGCAGTAGAAAGGAAATAGTGGATATATAGTCCATGAAAGTGATTTATCCCTGTATCCGGTGACCTGTAAGCTAGCAAGTATGTAGTCACATCACACAACACACAGGTGGGCGATGAATTATACTTTCATCGAGTCTGTTTGGTGCCTTTTATGGTATGAATGAGAACTTGATGGCATACATGTTTTCTATTTTAATGTGTTATTTTTATTTATTTTACAGTTGCTCCACTTGAATGTCCTTGATTGCATTTATAGGCTCACACCTGCTGATGTCTTTAGTAAACAAACACTGAATGTGCTAAATAAAAGTATGTGCCAAGATTCTGTACAATCACAATGCACTTGCCTACTTGTGTGTGTGTGTGTGTTGTGTGTGTGTGTGTATTTGTGTATGGTTATGGGGACTCTATTTCATGCATAATAATAGGACCTTATTACACTATCAGATTATCCCTCATGTTTATCAGTTTGGAAGATTAATGGGCTTGGTCCGGAACAGTCCCCAGTGAACTAAGGATTCATTTGGGCACCTGACAATTTTTATATATGGCCCGTAAATTACCTCTCCTCTGGAGGGAGGCGTATAAGTGTATTATCCAAAGTATGCTTCCCCTAACATTAGTGATGGCAAAGAGAGAGGGGGAGGGGGGACGTGGGGAGGGGGAGGGCGAGGGCGTGCGGAAGGAATTCATGCATTTGCAAATTGAAAACATGACACACACACACAGATATGCATGATTTAGTGTTTTCAAAATAGTGATCATTTGGAAAGTCAGTCTTCTCTTGTCGGTACCAAAAAAGTGTTCATGGGGCCTTGCTAATAGAATTGCAGTGCACTTGTTTCTCAAGTGATTTTGAATTAGAAAGTGTCAAGGCCTTTGGCATTCTCACTTGCGGAGCAGTTACTCAATTCCAAAATCTGTCACACTGTTGGGATGATTTACATTTTACAATTTATATTTCAGAGAATCTTTCACCTACTAGTTGACTAAGGGGAAAAAATACCCAATATATACTTTCCCTTGCCACTTCAAGGTTGTTTGCAAATGTTTTAAACACCTTCCACGAGAGGCTGATAGCATGCCAGCTTCGGCTTCTGTCACCAGGAAATCTAAATAACAGCGCACCTTTAAGAGATACCCCACAAGGCCTCTTCAAAATAAATATCCCAGCAGCCACCCTCTTCTCCTTACTTCCTGAAAGCTAGCATTCAAAACAAGCCAGTAGCTAAAGTTAATCAGCTGAGTGGCTAATGACCCCAACTCAATTTATAGAGTCAGGTCAACTAGAAAATAGTCTAGTTCGTAATAGCTCAGTGTAGCCTACACCATTCTATGTGTGAGGACACACTCTTTCAAGGGCATCCTCTTCACCATCAGAATACAAAATAAGCTGTTATCGAGCCGAAGGCATTCACTGAACGATCACACTAGCATGTACATGCATACGGATTCACACACACTGAGGACTCACGGACACGGCACTTCAACATAGTATACACACACACACACACACACACACACAGACTTACCCAATTAGATATTCAGACATGTGAAAAGTCCCTCTGCTTGGAAGAAAGGAATCAGTTATGAGTAAAGAGACAAATGTGATGGCTGAAGATATGATATGAGCCGTGTCCGAAATGCCCCCCAAAAAATGGCAATTAACCTCTCGGTAACCTCTTCTCACTCATTCAATCGCTCAAGCTCTCTCTCTCTCACACACACACACACACACACACACACACACACACACACACACACACACACACACACACGTACACACTTTGGACTTTGTCTGGTATGTTGATAAAAAAATGATAACATTAGCATAGCATTAATGCAGATTACACTGTTGTAGTTTAGTTTAGTATGCAGGGTTAATATGCAAGTGCTGGATGTATTATCTAGATTTGGATGGGAGTAACTGAAAGCTGAACCCTGCATGGGAAATTGAAAGCTAAAAGTATAGGCCTACTACAGATGCACATTGTCACTGTCATAAACTTGAGATGAAGGAACATCACATAGCATAAGATCTGCATGTCATTTTAACAGATGTAGCAAAGATTGAAAGGGAAATAAATATTCTAAACCAGAAACGTGACTCGAGACAGGACTGGATCCTTAAGCACAGAACTACAACACATTGCAGGCTGTATTTCCAGGGGCCCCATGAAATATGTAATGATCATGCCATTAAGCATTTGTATATTGATAAAGGATTTGGTTAAAATTCTATGCATGCTGGCTTATGTGGAAAGTAATGAACTCACTAGGGACAGACGCATGCTCAAAGCCATTACGGCGTCTGGAGACTAAAGCCTTGAACACAGAGTGTGATGGAGTGTTTGGGTGTAGCACAGAAGTGTGTGCGTGAGTCTGCCTATGTGATTTGCCTTTGCTTAAAGTAATTAAAAGCTAATATGCGGGAGAATCGTTTGGGTGCTCTCTCTACAATTAGTGGACGACTATAAAAAGACAGAGACTCTCATTCTTCATGCTTTTGCTTAATTGTAATGGATTTTCTTCTCTTCCCCTTCTCCCACTCCCCCTTTTTTCTTATCCCTCTGTTTTTCTCTTTTTCGGCAATGGGAACACGAGAGGCGCTGAGTCATTTTTAATAGGCTGCTGTTATGGATTTTTTCAGAAGCCCGACCTAAAGATGCCGGGTGATTTAAGTCTGGTTTTGTTTGTGTTGTTCATCATTATTACTTTAAGTTATTAGGCCTCATTGGTTTACATTATTAGGAATTGCTGAGATGAATGGGTTGAAATTGTACATTGATACGCCATTGCTCCAAGTCAATGGTGTTTCATTTAGAAATTGCTTCACAGTGAATAGTGATTTTTGTTCTGTGTACTTTCAAGCCAATGCAGAGCGTTGCCTCTTAGGATAATGTAAATTGGCCAGGTGCAGACCAACAGCATATTCACTCAACTAAACTAAATGTACTTTCTTGTTTTTTTAATTCGATGTCTGAAAATGTTCTTGTTCTGTCTTTCCTTTCATCCTGTGTTCGCCAGCCCTCCTTCTCCTAGACTGCATGGAAAGCAAGAATAAAAGAAAGAAAGAACAAAAGAAAGAAAGACAATATAACTTCCTGCTGAGAGACTATGCCCCACTGCCCCAGGGTGAACGCCTCACCCTAGACAGCACATCTCAAACTACAACCATAAACTACAGCTACATGAGTTGAGTTGAGCTTCTAACCGTGGAATGATTGTCACAGTCCCTGATTGTTTCCACCTGCCGGCTAAAACAAACACGCTTGCGCCATCTCAATGAGGAAGCAGGCCCTCTGAAAACACTGCAGATCGTTCGCTCCCTCTCTTGGACAATCACACTTTCCTTGTGTGCAGTATCACTGTCGTAGAACGTCTCAGCTGGACTGAGATCGAGTATTCAGGGTTTGTTCAATGCAGCCTTGATGGCCACTGAAGACTTCACCAAGGGGCCGAGCAACTCTGGGTTTTACCCAGGCGTGATAATGGCTATTCAGGCTGGCTTTGTAGCGGTTGAAGTACGCCGGCAATCACATGCATGTGTCCGTAATCACACGTGTATTGTCCCAACTGTGTGGTCACTGCGAGAGGAGTCGTCCTAACACATTATTATTAAACAGCGAGAAGGCTTTTGCCGGCTAAAACCTGGGGCTTTTGTAGTGTGTGTGTGTTTTTATCTAATTTCGGCAATTCAGTTTCAATGGCGAAGCCTTGAGTCCATTATCGACTACAAAGAGCTATCACATCTCCCTTTTCTCTCTGTTTCTATCCCTGTCTCATACACACCCATCTCTGCCTCGTCGCTCTGATCAGGTGATAGGGAGGACGATGGGGAGAATGAGGGGGATGGAGAGTTGGGCTTTTCTCTGAATATGTATGGTGATTTAGAGGACACTCATCATGGTCACACACAGTCACTCATTAACAAGTGCGGCCTTCAGCCGGTGTGAATGAAAAAAAGTGATGTAGCACAATGAATGTGCGCGCACACACACACACACACAAACACAAAGGCACACACACAGATGTAAACGCACACATTCAGGTGACATGTTCCTTGTTAGATGACAGTAAAAGCACAGTGATTGTGGACGGACAAGCAGATGCACAGTGAGACAAGCAGATGCATTGTCATTCTGTCAACTAGGAGGAAAGAGAGAGAGCGCGCGCGAGAGAGAAAGAGAGAGAGTGGTGAGTGTGATGAGACCGAGAGAGAACGAACGGGGGTGGAAGAGTGGAGGGAGAAAGAAGGGAGAGAGAGAGAGAGAGGAACGTGTGCGAGGGAGATAGAAACAGAGGCGGATGAGAGAGGGAGCGAGAGGGGCGAGTGAGAGAAAGCGAGAGAGAAAGAGAAGAGGGGGAGAGTGAGAGAGGGCGAGACAGAGAGGGGGGGATGACAGCAGAGAAAGTGGTAGACACAGTGGCAAGGAAAGAAAGCTGGCCAGAGAACGAGCGAAAGAGACAGACAGAGAGAGAGAGTGGTGCGAGGAGAGGGACAAATAGAGAATATTAAAATGGTCTGTGATGGAAAGCATGTGGCATGTAAAGCCTGCCAAGCCGCTCCATCCATCACATTTCTTGTCTGTGTCGGCGAGGGGCCGACTGCACGGGAATATCGCTGCAAATGTTGTAAATCATATACACACAGTGACATGCACACAAACACGAGCATGCAAGTTTGGGCACACACACACACACATACCAGTGTGCATGTTTGTACACACAGACAAGCACACTCCTGCTGTACATGCTGATGAGCACAGCTGTGCACACACACATACACACACACACGCTCGTTTTGAAAATATTCAAATTAGTAGTCATGATGCCTCAGATGTTGTAAAACTCCACTCACAGGGATGACGGAGACTAGATTATGAGACTGTGTCGGATATGACACCTCGTTGACAGATAAGGAGAGATATTTTGGGAGAGTCATCTTAGATCTTGGCATGGCTGGGATATATTATTACAGACAAACCGCCCTGCAAGTGTCTTTAGAAAACTGATGCAGGAAAAAAACATTTTTTAGATAAACTCCAGAGAAAGGGGATTAAGAATGTGTGTGTGTGTGTCTGTGTGGGGGGGTTGTTTTGAGTTCTTCAGTGGTCTAAGCCCGCTACACGTTTATCCAACACTTTCTTTCTGTTCCTCCTTTTTTTCATCTGCCCATCTCAGGTGGTGATTCCACCTGAGCTTTGCCATGGGATGAACCGAACAGATCAGAGGGGAGGAGGGAGGGGAGGAGAGGTTAGAGGCAGAGAGGAGGAAGGAGGAGAGGTTAGAGGCAGAGAGGAGGAGGTAGGAGAGGTTAGAGGCAGAGAGGAGGAAGGAGGAGAGGTTAGAGGCAGAGAGGAGGAAGGAGGAGAGGTTAGAGGCACAGAGGAGGAAGGAGGAGAGGTTAGAGGCAGAGAGGAGGAAGGAGGAGAGGTTAGAGGCAGAGAGGAGGAAGGAGGAGAGGTTAGAGGCAGAGAGGAGGAAGGAGGAGAGGTTAGAGGCAGAGAGGAGGAAGGAGGAGAGGTTAGAGGCACAGAGGAGGAAGGAGGAGAGGTTCGAGGCAGAGAGGACTGGACTGGAGGGATGTTTCAGCTTTCCACCTTGCCTTCACTGCAAAATCTGAGCTTTAAGAGTCTTGGCGTGTTCTCTATTGAACTTTGACCTCTATTGATTCCTTGGAATTTAATGTAGTCTCTGTGTGTGTGTGTTGGTAATCTACTATAACTGCCTCAATTTACTTTTGAACCGAGAAGGAATATATTTCTTAGCAGGCTTTAGAGGATTTTAAAAATGTTAATGTTGTAAGGGAGGAGAAGAGAAATGTAGAAGGAGTAAAATGGAGGAGTAAAAAGAAAAGAAGGCAAACCGTAAGTAGGAATGGAAGCGAAGAAAGAAGGAATCTTAGATAGTTGATCCTTGTGGGACTGCCAGACATTTCTCACTCCTTACATCCCGCCCGCTCCAACACACACACACACACACACACACATACACACACATACACACACTCCGACGGCGCCCTTCGTACGTTCCTCTCTCGCCGGCCAACCGTCTTATCTCTGGCCCTATTCCACAGCTTATGAATTTTAATAGGCTTCAATCAGGACACCTCAGCACTGTTTTTCCATCTCCCCAAGTAATGGACTCAAACCACCTGAGAGTTCACCCACCCCCCACCCCCTCCCCCCCCCTCTGCATACTGCCATTCATATAGACCTGGGAGGGGAAGGAGCTGTGGGTGTGGTGGTTGATAAGGAGGGGAGAGAGTGTGTGTTAGTGTGTGTTTCTGCATGAGTGTGGGAGTGAGTGAGGCCTTGGCACCCTGAATAGCTTCAGGATGAGAAAGCTATGAGTACCTATTGTTTTGGCGGTGGACTCATGCGTACTAACACACTCACTTGCACATGCACACACACACACACACTAACACAATGTGATTCACCTTGTACAAAGCCTTTAAAATGCCAGCGTTTAAACGGAGTCAGTAAATTGCATATTTAGCCATCTTTCTAACCAACAACCACAACACACAAACACGCACGCACGCACACACATTACGTGCTATTCACCACAGCCTAAATGAGAGTTTGATTGTGTCTGGTATGCCTTGGTCCTGTGCTATCCCCCTTAATTACAATCTGCAAGTCAGCTTAACCGCATTGACAAATGGACCTGCTTAGCAATGCATATAGAGTAAGGGAGAGAGGGAGAGGGAGAGTGAGAGAGAGAGAGAGAGAGAGAGAGAGAGAGAGAGAGAGAGGAGAGAGAGAGAGAGAGAGAGAGAGCGAGAGACTAAAAGAGAGGGCAAGAGAGCGAAAGATGAGAGATAAAGGCAAGAAGAAGACACGGAGAAAGAAATAGAGATAGAGAGAGGGAAGGAGGGTTAAGATGGAGAAAGAGAGAGAGAGGAAAAGAGAGTGATGTAAAAGAGAGAGAGAAGAAAAGAGAGAGCTGGGGAGAGAGTTTTAGAAATAAAGAGAGAGAAAGGGTGCTTTCACACCGCTAGTTATGTTTTTTTGCTGATTAGGTCTGTCAGAGTTTAGTGGCTCAGACACACACTCTTTGTGTATACTATGTCTTACTCTCTGTCTGTTTCGGTTGTTCTCTTTCTCTCACACACACACGCAAACACAGAGCTAAATGAAAATGCTCTAAAGCTGTAGTTTGGTCAGTGTCATACTATGCTGTCCTTTTCTGGAACGATTACAGTTAATGGTGGCCTGAATAATGCTATTCTCTCTCTCACAAACTGTCCTTCTCCCTTTCAAATGTTTTTTTTGCAGTTGTGAATGAGAGTGATTGCTTTGGAGCTTGAGTTGATTCTGTAGCATTCTGAGGTTCCTGAATGTGGTGTGTGACGGGGTCTTCTGCTCCGAGTGGAAAAGACAGGCAGTGTTATCAGCATCGCTGTGAATGTGATCTACCTCTCTCTTTCCCAGCCCCCTCGGCCTCCCTCTCAGTGCCTGGAGAGGACACACACACTCATATAAAAACACACCTGTCCTCCAATCACAAGCCACCTCTGACGCAACTAGCTGTGACAATGCCCACAAACACACACCCACATACACACACAGGAACCCACACAAAAGGATGACACTTAATAGCAATACAAACCAAACACACAAAGGAGTAACAAATGTATAGTAGGATCCAGGAAAGCTGCCATGGGAGTTTCTGGATATTACCTGAACACAGTCATAACTCTGCAGAACACACACACACAATGAGGATACACTGTTGACAGAAGAACCATCCACAAGGAACGCTGCCACTTCTGAAGGGACGGTTGAATGGTGTTTTGCGTTAGAGGGGTTTAATTGTCGAGGTGTGTGTGTGTGTGTGTGTGTGGAGGCTGGGAGGTTCTGGGAGTTTGTGTGCATCTGTTTGTGTTGGTGAGTGTGTGTGTGTAGAGGGGGAGTTTTGTGAGATGGTTTAATTGTGAAGTTGCAAACCATGCACGTGTGTGTGTGTGTGTGTGTGTGTGTGTGTGTAGTACTAGTACTATGTAGTATTGTGATGCAGCAGGCAGGAAGACAAAATAGAAAAGATATACAAAATCCAAATGACAAAAAATAAACCACAATACACAGGGCTGGTCACAGAGTAAAACACAGGGTAAATTCATGGAGTAATATATGTGTACTAAATAATTGAACGCTGGCGACACGTGTGTGTGTGTGTGTGGGGAGAGATAGAGGAGAGAGAGGACCCAGAGAGGTGACACGCGTTATCTCATGCCTACAGACAAACACTTAGCTCCACGCCAGCTCTCAACCATCCCGTCCCCACGGTCCTCTCCCAAATGTCAGGAGCTGGGCCCGGCCGAGGCGAGGGCGCGTGCGTGTGTGTGACAGAGGGCTTAGCCGGCAGTGTGCGTGCCCCGGTGCCCGCTGGTACCCTCTTTCTCTACACACTCCCCTCGCTTTGCTGCATACCCAAAACTCACCACCCCCCCCACCCCCCACTCCGGGTTGGTACGGCCATGCTGCCAAGCAGCCATCTGTAGTCAGCCTCACCCCTGCCAGCCTCTCCAGGGGGGAAGCAAGGCGGGTTGAGGAATAGAGACGACAAGGAGGGAGAGACGGAGAGACAAAGGCGGGAAAAGCAACAGACAGAATATCCAGATGAAGGGAAGGAGCTACAGAGAAAAAGAGGAGATGCAGACAGGATTGAGGGAGATGTGGCTGCAGAGGACAGTACGACAATGGAGACGAAATATTGCATCAGAAAGCTGTACCACACACACACACACACACACACAGACACACACACATAATGTACAAACACACTGTTTTAGCCTGTACTGTCTAACCCTGCTAATAGCTAGGAAAGAACAGTATTTACCAATGTGCCTCTGTGATGACTCGACGAGAAAAGAAATAGCTGTTTAATATGCCAATCACTGCAAAAGCTCCAACCCCTCAAAAACAAACAAAACACACACCTACGCTAAAAACTAACTTCCTTGACTCAGAGAGACTCACAGCTTGAATTCTGACGTTGTCATATGCAAACAACTCGCTGTGGGTACAAACAGCTCATTTTGAGGAGAGGAAACATGTAAAAACATAGTTTTTTGTCATGTTTGTCGACCAACAAATTGGACACCTGCTTGCCTTCATCCCTGCAGTCAAACAGGTGAATGCATCCACGTCTGATCCAATTCACGTGCATTTCCAGACCAGCACTGCGCCATGAGCTAAGCTAATTGCATGGTGTGTATGTATTGCTTAGCAGCTAAATTGTATGTAATTACCTCTGCCTTCCCTAAAGCTCAGAGATGGGACCAGGTGTTGCAGTAAACAGTGGTTGTAGTAGGACGCTGTCACCATGTCAAAGGTTCCCACTCTATTTTGGAGCGTGTTGGTGGTTAATGTGTCAGATATTGGGGAGATTAATTTGAATGAAAGTAATAAAGTCTTCTTGTGTGTAGGAACCTGCCAACATGAACGCCCATTTCTGTCAAGCTTGTTCCAAACGTAATCACTTATTCACTGGTCCTGTCCAATTTCCTTTGAAAGACGAAGAATGATCAAAGTTATGAGGTGTTTCCAACCCTCTGATTGCACGGGTGAGAGTGTTATAGAGAAGATGAATGTTCAATTTCTAGGCCCATAGGTGAGTTGTGCTGGCAAACCTCAACGGAGCGAACTTTCTCGAGTTTTGTTCCTGGAGTGATTGTTAGAGTGTGTGACTCTTTCTTTTTGGGCAAGCATCGCTACAGAATAAGAAGTTGAAAGAGGATGTGTGTATTTGTGTGAGTCTACACATGGATCTGTGTCTGTGTGTGTGTGTCTGGGGGTCGACGTGCGTGTGTGTCTGCATGTGCCTGGGAGCCTGCGCGTGTGTGTGTGTGTGTGAGTCTTGTCGCGCCCAGAGAGAAAAGCAGCCTCAGTGAGTGAAGGAACTCTCTTTCATCTTTTCCCCCCACAATCCCAAGCGGTGCCTTCCATGCCAATCCATTTCCTGGTGTTGGCTGCAGCTCGTCCAATGGGAAGCTAAGAAATGGCAAGCAGCAGCTGGAAGGCTCCCAGTACGCCCTTCTAAAGCGACTCCTGCCCCCCCGGGGGCATCCACTCGCCCCCGTCATACCACCCCAGTGACTGTGCCCCCCTCCCCCCTCCAGCGCTGGAGGAGGGTGGGGGAGAGAGATAGGCAGAGCTGGTGCCCGCTGTGGAGATGAATGGGTGATGCCATGCTGTCTCCGTAACCCACAGACTTCCCTGGAACTCGTGTCTATGTGTGTGTATGTGTGTGTGCACGTGTGTGTGTGTGTGTGTGCATGCATCTGTGTGTGTTTGTTCAGATGCTAACCGCAGGCACCGAAATCTGTTCATTAGCCAGCTCTGCTAGCAGAGGGACCTATGTAAAGATGACTGCTATTAATTTAGCATCTGTCACTTATGGAGACAGACTCTAATTCATTAACTGCTTTCCATGGCTGGGATCAGCAAAACCCTAGCAGGCTAACAGTTGCTGAGTTGATAGAGAGAGACAGAGATAAAGATTGCGATTGAGAAAGAGATAAAAAGAGAGGGAGAGAGATAGAGAGAGATAGAGAGAGAGAGAGAGATAGAGAGAGAGAGAGAGAGCGAGAGAGAGAGAGAAAAAGAGAGAGAGAGACAGAGAGAGAGAGAGAGAGAGAGAGAGAGAGAGAGAGAGAGAGAGAGAAAGCAAACAACATTTGTGGAAGGCGATGTGTGCAAAGGAACCCTGTCAACCCCACACCCCCGCTGTAGTTAAGTTTTTGGAAGAAAGGAACGAAGTTGGAAGATATTCGTCATTTTCGCGTTCTTCATGAGGAACGTTCCTGAGCAACTCTAAGAGCACTCAAGAGAACACAACTGGATTCTTCCAATCGGCAGAATCAGAATGAATACATGTTCTTTTCTGTGAAAGGTTGTACTGTACGGTATTTGATGCTTTGAGAACACGGTGTGTATGTACGTGTGTGTGTTCATTTGAACACGTGCATCTTCTCCCTAAAACACACTCCCAATCTCCCACGCTCCGAGTCACCTCATCCGTCGCCTAGCGATTACTTTTATGGGATGTAAATCCTTTAAGAACATTTCCGAGGGATCTGTGAGGTTGGAACCAAAGCGGAAAGCCGGGTGTATCCGTGTTCAAGTCCCACTTATATCCCCTTAGCTCTGTTAATCATCATCTCTGCCAATCAGAACAAGAGTCTTACCTTCTACCATCAGGATTTAGACACAAGCTTCAAAGCTAGCGTGGCTAAGTCGAACAGACAGTTTTTTGGAGGCAATACAGACTGCATTTCTCTCCCTGGCGCTGCAACGCGTTAGTTATGTGTCATTGTCGCACAGGTCGCGGAGTTCGGGTCAACTCAGTCAGTGGGGTCTCGGAGATCGAGGGAGTCGTCTTTGGCGTGGGGGCCAATGGGGGGGAGTGGGGGAGAGAGAGGGGGGAGCGAGAGGGGGTGGGATGAGAGAGGAAGAGAGAGAGCTTGAGAAGGGCGGGTGGAGTATGTGACAGAGGGTGATAAGGCCCGTGTTGTCTTTGATTGGCTTACCAGCGTCTTCAGGCAGGAAATGGCTTACTCTGGTACAGAATCCTTGTTCTCCATTGGCTGGGTATCTCTAGCTTGACTTAATGTGTTGATACTGTTTCCTGGTGTATCTTCATTCCTTCTTTTGTGTACTGTATGCATTTCGAGTCCCCTTTTATAGATTTCTGTGCTGGATGGAGTGAAGCACAACGTGCACACGTGGATGAATCGTCGTGACATTTTTACACATGAGATCAGATGCTTATGAAGGTAGGTCAGGTCAGGGGGTCAGGGTAAACTTTATTGTCCTGTTAAGGAAATTTGTCTTGGGCATTGTGCTACATTTTGCTTAACCAGTAGACAACAACAATATGACACAGTAAAACACAGTAAAACCTTGGCCTATACATTGGACAAAGCTAAACAACAAGAACATCACACGGTAATTCTAGGACATAAAAACAGACAATTTAAAGTAGATTTAGTATTTCATTGCTCCACACCTTAAAAAAAAGAAGTATATATGCACAGGGGGTCAGATGGCTCAGCGGTTAGGGAATCAGGCTATTAATCAGAAGGTGGTCAGTTAGATTCCCTGCCGTGCAGAGATGACGTTGTGTCCTTGGGCAAGGCAATTCCCCTACTTGCCTCGGGGGGACTTTCCCTGTACTTACTGTAAGTCGCTCTGGATAAGAGCTTCTGCTAAATGTAAATGCACACTGGTGAGAAATAGAATTAGGTACATAAAATGACGTACTTGAATGGCTGCCTTGGTAACATGTGTGTGTGCATGTGTATGTGTATGTGTCTAAGTATGTGTACGTATTGTAATTATATGGATAGTTATAAGTAGGTATGAGTAGGCAAGGCAGTTCTAAAGCTTTGTCAGGCCACATTAACCTTGAGAATAAAGCATTTCTTTATCTCAAACGTATTAAAGGTAATTGGGCCTTAATTATAGTATATAGAAAAAGAAATGGAAATTACATAGCTGCATTCTTTTTAACAATAGTTGGACAGGAAGAAAAAAAATATCTTTGACAGACCAAGTGGAGGTTATATAATCTGTTCTTGGTGTGTCTGTGTGTGTGTGTGTGTGTGTGTGTGTGGTGACACACCATTAGCACTTCTGTACTTTGCTTTTAAATGTCAGTTTTTTGAAGCTATATTCAAAGTGATCACTTTGTCGTCGACATCCGTAAAGTTACCGTTAAAGGGCTAAAGTTCCTGGTGTTGTAACTATGTACCTTCACACGTTGGTAGTGCTTATGTATCACTCAAAGTTGTCAAAATATGAAATGTAGAAGATGTCGCGAAAGGTGGAGTAGGCAGAGGGGAAGCGTGACAAGAAAGGTGGAAGGCAGGTGAGGTGGAGGGGGAGGTGCAATAATTCAACAGAGAAAGGGATAGAGAGAAGGAGGAAGGCAGAGAAGGGATTGAAAGTGGATCTGGGCATGTATAGAGAGGTAAAGTCTATGGGATTACCTCAGGAATATCAAAGAGAGTGGGCCGTCAGTGTGTATTAGGCCTGCCGTCATTAACCATGCTCTCTTAATGATGAAGCTCTGCTACAGCCCTCACCCCCTCCCCCAAACCCCCCTACAACGGCCAAGCAGACCATGAGCCCACTAATTGGATTCAATCTCAGTGTGTGTGTGTGTGTGTGTGTGTGTGTGTGTGTGTGTGTGTGTGTGTGTGTGTGTGGGTGTGTGTGTCGGGATGTGTGAAATGCAAGTCAATGGGAAACCTTGTAGGTTTGTGTGTGTACGTGTGTGCATCTTCTTTTGTAGGTGAATGTATGGAGGAATAACACTTCTCACCTCATTGCATTCCTAGACACCTGTCTGCACTATTTCTCCATGTACATCCGTTTACCTGGGGATAGACAAACTAACAAGATTGAATTTCAAGCGAAAATATATTGAGGTCAGACACATTGACAGAAGTTGAACCCAATTCAATTTGTTTTGCCAATTAATCCCCCATATAAATGACCAAAAGGCCAATGATACTTTTACAGAAGGCACAATTGCATTATTATTATTATTATTCTTTTCTTTTTGATTGAGAAGTGACTGGTGATTGTATGTGTGTTTGTTTGTGTGTGCATGCGTGCTTCAAGGTCATTGTGGAGTTTGCACAAACAAGGTCCTCCAAAACTGCTCCAAAATAATACAGTCAGTGCAGACAAGACAGTCTTTTCTTTCATCTGCTCTGAAGTGTATCTACCAAAATGCCCGTCTTGCAGCTGATGCCCCAGACAGCTGTCACCCAGACCAGAGCTGGATGAACGGCGTCAGCGGCACACAAATCCAATCTGACAGCTGCATGAACATCTTTTTGGAAGTTCAAACCAGCGAAATACAATTGGGTGTTTGAATGCTGCCAAGGAAACTCTTAATTGGTCGGATTAATTATGCCACGGATTTCAATGTCTACGGCTTCCCAATCCGAATGGTGCAAACCAAAACGGATGCCAGTTTACTGACCATGGATGTAATTGACTTGGACTTGGTGAAACATCTATTTGAATTGTGTTGAGTGCAATCTGGAGCTCTGACTCAGAGTACACCTAGCTGTGGAATGACACAAACACAAGCTTCTAAGTGCTTCTGGATTCATCTACATCACGCCACATCGTCAACACGTGTGCTCTTGACTATCAACAATTTTGCGCTTGGACGGAGATAATTGTGCTAATTGTCATGCGTGTAACGTTCCCCCGGAAAACACACTTAGGCCCAGAAACTGACAAGCAGTCAAAGTTTTTTTTTCCGGTGTAATTATTGAGAAAATGTGAAAATGACAATGCTGCAGAAATTGGCCATTCCAGCCTCGTCAGGATCCTCTAATGAGGGCGATCTTCCTTCATTCTGCTTTTTTTCTTCTTCATCTGCAGCGTCCTCTTTCTTACACTCCCTTTCTTTACTCCCTCTCTCTCCCTCTGTCTCTCTCTCTCCCTCTCTCATTCTCTCTCCCTCTTTCTTCTTTCTCTCTCTATCTCTCTATCTCTCTCTCTCTCTCTCCGTCTTTAACATCTGATTACAAAGGGGATGGTTTTTTCTCTGTCTTCTAAAATGTGTGTTTGGAAGCAGGTGGGTGTTTCAAGTTCAGATAAAGTGAGCAAGGACACGGGAGAAGAGGAGCAGTTTGAAAGTTCATGTAATATCCTTGGACACATGAAAGTCCTCATTAATGCTCTCATAAGTATGGTTTGGTTTACATCAGCACGTCCCAAAGGGCCATGATGCCAACTGTCCAAATTAAGTGTCCACTTCAGACTTGGGTAGCCAAAACTACCCGTGGTCTTGTTTCAGATCCTTTAGCATTTGCCTACAGTATTTGCCTACAGTCTGCCTGGAGTGTCAGGCAACAGTTCTATCGGTTCTGTTGTGCCAGACAAAAGCAATCAAACCCAGATAAATAAATTAAATGATTCCCAGCTTTAACAGCCCTATCTATCCAAATTGGAGAAAAAAAATCGAATCAACCACAGACAACAGTAAAACACAACTTACCATGATAAAAACCTTACTATTATAGCAAAAACAATTTCGGAAATGCAACAACGTGGCCGTCGGCCATGTGACACACAAAACGGGATGCGAAAAAACCCAGGAGCCAGACGCTCATAAACTACAGTGCAAGTCACATGGGGGAGATGGTGGACAGCCTATCACAGCTGACTGCCTGAGTGTCCACAGACACCACAGAGGGTTTTTTTTCCCCACATCAGCTTGATGTCGTTTTTTTGGGGTTGTTTTGCTGAAGTGATAGATAGTGTTAGACTGCATTCATTTGTTAGCACCTTCTCTAAAAGTGTGTGTGCGTGTGTGGGTGTGTATATCTCTAAGAGCTCGGTGACAAACCTTGATGATCGATGGCACATGTAAAACAAGAACTGAGCCCTCCTCAACAGTGTAGTCTGCGAGATCATGTCCTTAGATGACACATCCAAACACAAAAAGACCTCCTTTTCTTTCTGCACTCCTGAACTTTTTCATCCTATCCCATCCCTTCGTTGTATGCTCCTGTGATGAAGGCTTTCGCTCCAAGCCCAATCCGTTGGTTTTATCATTAGCATGTTGATTAGAAAAATCTGGTTAGTTTTACTACTGTAGGTGTACAAACCGAGGACTGATGTTCATCTCTTCTTCCACCCTTCTTAGAGAAAGAAAGAATCCTGGAGAGCTGTCTTGGCACAGAATGACGTAGCGAGAAAGAGAAAGAGGTGGGGGATGGAGAAGGGAGAGTAGGTGGAGAGATGAGATGAGGAGAGACAGAAAGAAAGAGGGAAGAGAGAGTCAGAGAGAGAGACAGAGAGAGAGAGAGAGAGAGAGAGAGAGAGAGAGAGAGAGAGAGAGAGAGAGGAAAGAGGAAATTCTAGGAAGACTGGTCTTGGATACCCCCCCCCACCCTCTCTCTCTCTCTCTCTCTCTCTCTCTCTCGCTCTCGCTCTCGCTCTCGCTCTCTCTCTGTCTGCGTCTCTCGCTTGGCCACACTTACATATAAAGAAGGCCATTGGCCAACTCGATACAATGGACAGCTTGCTTTTCCAGAGTCAGCACAATGCACCATCATTCACTGGGAATGAGGGGTCACAAAGGGGGCAGGTTAATCCAGGAAGACAGTGCTGAAACAGATAGACTGGGTTCAAGGGTGAACTAGGCCTAGCTGTAAATTGAATTTAAAGATGGTATGTGTTCAAGGGTGAACTAGGTGTAGCTGTAAGTAAGAATTTGGACGTAATGTCCACATTCCTCCCTTTGGTCCGAGCAGACATGACCGTTTAAGAGGGTTTTTTTTCACAGTAAATATCTCTCACACACCTCTGCATTTGAAAGCACATACACTCTCCACACACATTCCTCATACACCTACACACAGCCACACACACACACACATGTGGTCTCTTATGAGAAACACACACACCCCTCCACACACATACACACACAAACTTGTCCTTGTTTACGTAGCTGGTGTCGATGTTATTTCTTCTTGCCTTTCATGTTCAGAGCTGAAGCGGTGATCCCTCTCTTTACTCTGCAGGTGGAGGGAGGGAGCGTCGTCTCTGTGACAGAGCGGAGGTGAAGAAAGGAGAGAGAGGTGGCAGAAGGAATGGAGAGAGATGTTGTCGAAAAAAACACATTCAGTACCAATGCCTGGTCTTTAACAGGAACTAGAGGTTTTAATGGGCGTCGCAGATCAGGAAATACATAAGCTCGGAAAATTTCCGCATGCTGTTTATCTCTTGTTCTGCTTCCTAACTGATGATTCTGAGAACTCTGTGTGTGTGTGTGTGTGTGTGTGTGTGTGCTGCGTGTATTTACCCCGTGTGTCTGTGTGTACCCTGTGTGTTTATAAACGTGTGTGTAGTGGGAAACTGTGTGTGATGTGTGTGTGTGTGTGTGTGTGTGTGTGTGTGTGTGTGTGTCTGACTGCGTGTGTTTTACCCCGTGTGTCTGTGTGTCCCGTGTGTTGTAAACGTGTGTGTGTGTGGGAAACTGTGTGTGTGTGGTGTGTGTGTGTGTGTGGTGTGTGTGTGTGTGTGTGTGTGTGTGTGTGTGTGTGTGTGTGTGAGTGTGAGTGTGAGTGTGAGAGAACGTTCTGAGTAAACAGAGTTAGCGAGGGGAGACATGACACCCAGCAGACAGTGACAACAGACGGGCCAGTCACACACACACACTGACGCCCCTGGCACACGGCCAGACTCAACATGGAGTGTGTGTGAGAGAGGGAGAGAGACACAGAGGCAGAGGGAGAAAGCAATGGGAGAGGAAGATAACAAGTAGAGATAGAAGTTTTCCAGTGAACACAGAAGTGCGTGTGTTTGTGTGTGTGTGTTTGTTTTCAGACAGCTGGTCCTTAAACCCTTCCAGCCAGCTAGATAAATCGATTGGGCAGCAGGGTGGCCATTACTTCCCCTGTTACACAGCAGAGAGGACCTCTCCCGTAGGCTCAGGACATCATACCCATCCCTGTGTGTGTGTGTGTGTGTGCGTGTGTGTGTGCGTGTGTAACAGAGTAAAAGGGAAAGACAGTGCGTGTGTGTGTGTTTGCGTCCTATACTGACAGTTGTTTTGCTTGCCCTGCATGATATTTTTTGGGGCCTGTTTGGCCCACTCTGAAGTCATTTGTACAAACTTGTCTGTTTGTCAAACCAGTTTGCACAAGCATTCCCACTAGAGAACACGTACAAAAATAAAAGACACAAAAACAAAACACAAAAACAAAAAATGTCCAACACCATCCACCGTAAACCCCTATTTAATATCCAACTTTCAATAATGCAAATTACATGTTTGATGCATCCATGAATATGTGTCCATTGTCCCTATGTGACAGTTAAGCCTTAATTACAGTGTTTTCATTCAGTATGCAGTTATATATTTATTTTGCCACAAAACTCCCCAGTCATTATTACAATGATCACAGCACAGTTTCCCGAAACCTTGTCACCTTAACATCTTTGCAAATCTCATCTTCATATTATATTCATAGCTAACTCTCCTTACCTAATAAGCCTTGAGGCACTGTTTCTTAACCTGGACACCTGTTGCTATAGTTACAGAATGTGGAAACAGATGAAAATTGAGATATAATTTCTTTACAAACAGTACCCCCCCCCTTTTTTTTCTTTCATATTCTCGTTGGCAGATGAAGGGCTAATGAAACTCAGATGTGAGGTGAGGGAGGGGTAGTCTCATAGAGAAGAAGAAGAGAAAGAAAGGGATGGTTATAATTGTATTTCTCTTGTCTCTCTCTCTCCCGTTTACTTTGTCTCCTCGTTTCACTGCCTGCTGCTCTCTTTATTCCCTCTCCATTCCTCTGTTTATATGTGTATATCTTCTCCCTCCCTTCCCCTGTTTATCTTTGTCCTTCGTTTAGTGGAATAGAGGACATGCTTCAAAAGTTTGGAGATAAAAAGTTGTCCCGACACTCACAGCAAAGTATTGTGAAACATCAGTCTGCTATTTTTTGAAGTGTGACAATGAGGCTTCCTCATGTCCATCACACACAGACACCTGTTTACCAACACCTCCTCCTTCTCTCTCTTTCTCTCTGGCTCTCTGGCTCTCCCTCTCATTGTCTTGCTCTTTCTCTCTCACTTTCTCTCTCCGACCACATTCACCACGAGTCTTCCACAATCCACTGTCGTTTCACACCTCTACCCTTCTCTACCCTTCTCTCTCTCTCTCTCTCTCTCTCTCTCTCTCTCTCATTCTGTCTTTTCTGCTGACTCTCAGGCATGTGCTTTGTGGCAAGGACAGGCGTCAACATCCGCGCTCCTCCACAAACGCGGTCAGCCGTCATGTCAGAACGACTTGGAGAGAGTGGAGCGCTACTTTGAAGATCAGAGAGGGAAGGATGAGAAGAGACGGTGAATCTGAGGAGGACAAGGAGGAGACTGAACTTCCTACAGTAAGTTAGAGACAGTCGGATAGAGAGACATTGGACGGTCGGTCCAAACTGTTTTTCTTCTTGTTGTTTGAGGTCAAGCCTTGAGAATGCGTTCAGGTTTTGTAGTGTTGCCCTTCACCACACTTACAATCTTTCTGAGTGAAGAGGCTTCTGTGGAAGGACGCAAAATGGCAGAGGTGGAAAGAAAAGGAAAGGAATATATGGAACTCTCTCCTTCACATTCTTTCTCTATACATCCCTCCCTCCCTCCTTCCTCATCAGTGTTTTAGCAGTAAACATCAGAAAAGCCCTGTCTAATCCGCCTGCATTAAAACATGATGAGACAAGTGAAGAGAAGTGGCCCCTCCTGGGTGCTCTGTTGCTCAACCCTTTACTCCTCCTCGGAGTGGAGGAGGAGGAGAGGGAGGAGGACGGGAGGAGTGGAGGAGGACGGGAGACGGAGAAGAAAGAGGACAAGGAGACAGTAGACAAAGAGGAGAAGAGAGTAAATGGACTGCATTTATAAAGCCTTTTTCTACCTTAGCGGCACTCAAATCACTTTACAATGTTTGCCTCTCATTCACCCATTCATACTCACACTCACACACATACCGACGGCAGGGTAATGCAAGGAGCCGGCCTGCCCATCAGGAGCAACTTGGGGTTCAGAGTCTTGCTCAAGGATACTTCAGCACATGGCCTTGGAGGAGTTGGGTATTGAACCGCCAACCTTGCGATTAACAGACAACCCTCTTTACCCCTGAGCCACAGTCGTCCGCTGAAAAACTGGAAAGAAAGATTGAAGCCTTACATAATGTCAGCTTCACAGCATAGTTGAACGCCTGTCTGAAGGGCGCTGTATTATTGACAACATAACTGGTAAGTCGATCCCAGTAGGAGGCCGTGAGTTTTCAACAAACGTTCAACTGCAAAGAGAGATGGAGAGAGAGAGAGATGAAGTGGGAGCAAAAAGAGAGATAACGATGGTGAGACAAATAGTTTTTTTTGCTGGCGTGACCAAGGGAAAAAGAGAGAAAGAGAAAAGAGGGGAGGGGGGGGGTGTGAGGGGGGGATGAAGAGGACGAGGGAGAGGGGACGATCCAGACAAACGTCCTGGTTTGCTGCTGTAAGAAGAATGGAGCTAATACTGCATGTATCAAGATGTTGAGTGTGTGTTGTCCTAAAGATGAGAGAGCGAAGGGTCTACATATCCTCTTAGCTTGAAGAGAGCACACATATTTGAAGACATAATCAAAGCCAGCTTTTTATCCCCAGGACCTCTACAACACACACGCGCACACACATTACGTTCATACAGACACCCACACTAAGCTATTGCATATGTTATGAGGGCATACACAAGTATGCTGCATACACACACACACACACTAGGCTTTCACAAGATCGCATGGCATTTTCATGCCCTTTTATCAACTGCATTGTAAATAGGTAAAATGTTAATTGTACAGTTGACAACCTTTCTCTCTCTTTCTCTCCGTCTTTCCTTTTCTCTTTGCTCTACCTCTCATCTTTCAGTTGGAACAATTGAGGCTTAAGTGTAGCCCAAAAGAGTTGCTCTCAGAAGCAAACAGACATATTGTTCTAAAACAAGTGCAATTTGCACCGACACTACTTCCAGAAGTACAAGCTCTATTTGTTTTTCAGTATTCATCAGAGAATACATACTCACACACACATTCACATTGGCCTTGATAAGTAACGTCTTCGGGTGTTACGCTCCTGTTATGCAGGCTGTGTTTGTTTGCCATGGGAGCTCACACAATTAAGCGCTCAGAGCATTCGGAAACCGTGAGCATTCTTGAGCGAGCGCACACACACACATCATTTGCACCCCCACACCCCTTTGTCTTTCTCTCTCTCTCACCCACCCACACACACACACACACACACACACACACTGTACAGACACACACACACACACATTTGCTCCATAGTGAGAGTGCAGGCAATAGAGTTGACTATAGCTGGAGTCATGCTGAAACACATTTCCAGAGCCAGCTGCACTTCATTCTGAATGCATTATCTGTTTGTCAGACGGCGTGATTGCCTCAGTGCCTGCTTTTAAATGATCCACACACTCACACACACACAATCACATACATTGTACACAAGCACACAATCAAACACGCTAAGATAAGCACACACCCACAGACGAAGCAACCATCCAACAGGAAAAACAAACACACACACACACAGACACACACACACACACACACTGGTTACCATTAACACGTGTCATTTGCAGAGCTGAAACTCTAAGGGGTGCACCACAGATGTCGGGCATGAATAGGAAGTGTGAAGAATTAGGCGATTAAGTAAAACAATGATTAGCGTTGATCTAAAGAGCCTTCTAGGGTTCTGGGCTTTGTGCTTCACCTTTGATGTTGTCAAATTCCCGTCTCGCTTCGGCATCAGGCTTGACTGAACAAATGAGCCATACACACACACATACATGTGCATACTCACATACACACACATGCACGTGCATACTCACATGCGTACACACAAGCATGCCTCTTGCGCACACTAACACACTCACACGCATGGTCAGTCGTATTGGCATGCTAATATCCATGTAGACACATTCATCCACAACAACACCACCCACACTTGACTTGTGTACACTAACCTGACCCCGCCCTACCCATACACACACACATATATTGTCATTATGCCCGGGTTTCTGAATGATTGTCGCCTGAACCTTTGAGAAATCAGGGATGGAGGAGACAAAAGATATAATGAGAGGATGGGGAGGAGTGGGAAGGATGAGAGAGGGAGAGAGAGAGTTGGAGAGAGAGAGAGATGTATTGAGGGAGACTTTACATCAAAGCCAGTTGGTGCGATAGTGATCACAGCTCACTGGCTGGTGTTATTCAACGGTATGATGGATCACTCCGTTTCTGAGTGGAACCAAGCGAGATGTGTTGTGTGTGTGTGTGTGTGTGTGCATCAGCAATGTTTGACTGCAAACCAGTCTTCTGCCGGTTTGCTGGTTGAACAGAGGAGACAAGCATCTCGGCATCCTGCTCAATCCTCCTCCCATCCTTCTGTCCATCCATCTATCCTTCTGTTCCCTCCATCCATCCATTCATCTGGGAAAGACTTCACTCATTGGCCGTGTTGACTTGACACCAATGTGAGCATGTGACTGGATTTGTGTGTGACTAGCTCTTCTGTGTATTGAACGAGGTGAGGGGGCTGGTCTTCTTTTGAATCCTCCATCTTCGTGTGGGGACGGAGGTATTCACAAACACACTATGGACAGTGTGTGTGTGTGCGTCCATGTGTGTGTGCTTGTGGATGTCTGAGTGTGTGTGTGTGTTGTGTTTTGAGTGCCCCCCTGAGGGGAGAGGGCCGCAGGCAGACAGGACAGAGCAGATGTTGTCCCCTGCTCTGTCCTCCTCCTTCTTTTCCTGCTCCAGGTTGTGGCACTGAGAACATGCTTTAGATAACACAAACACACGTACATACATACATACATACATACATACATACATACATACATACATACATACATACAAACGCTTACAAACGCAAATACTGTATGATCAGGTCATGATGCCTTCCGCTGAGGGTGTGTTGCAGTATTCCACACAACATCCAGACCAGCTACTCATTGGCAAATTGTTGAGAAGAGAGAAAGAGAGTGTGTGAGCAAGCAAATGAGAGGGAGTAGAGAAAGAGAGAGAAAGAGAGCAAAAGAGGTTAGGGAGATAGAGAGGTGGGTAGGAAACAAAAAATATTTTCCTAAAATCAATCCTCTTTTGAAGGTGAGGTGAATGTTGGGCATTTCAAGGACAACGAGAAGGAGAAAAAGTGATGAATTATCTTCAAAAGAAGAGCGAAAGAGCACCTGGAATAGTAAATCTCTTTCTCTTTCTCTACTTCTAAGTGTGCGAGTGTATGTGTGCACAGGCTTTCAGCGTTCAGTCCATCCATCCATCTCTTTCTGTGAGTCTCGGGCCCTGTCCTTGTTCGTTTTTCGTTACCTCAGTCTGTCAGCATGCACAAACACACACACACACACGGTGGGTCATGCGTGTTCCTTCCACTCTGAACCCCCGAAGCCACAGGATGTTCCATTCCATAACACAAAGTGAACATGATTAGACTGGGTCATACCATGCTATCCTCCTGGAGGGGTGAACGTGGGGGTAATCTGATTGAACTGCATTCTCTACTGTCGCGGGTGGAATCATTTAAAGAATGACAGCGGTGCAGATGGGGGGGAGGGACGAGGCGGGGGTGCAAGTTAGGCCATAACCAGCGGTGATAACGAGATAGTGTGCACAGACTCTCACTGTGAACACACACACGTTTCCCAAACACATATATTTCAGTGTGGGGGTTGCAATCCTTGCAACCTCCTGGGCAATTTAGTAAACAGAAGGGATTCAAAGTTTTGCTAATGTACTGCAGAGACACAAGGGTTGAGTTAGTAGACAAAGCGCACATAATTAGATAAAAGTGCTTTGTTTGTTTTGTAACTGTCCCCAGTTTGATCCCAGCAAAGTTGGAGTACGCCTATAGCTCTAACTTTGACTGTAACCACACAGGGCTCAAGTTAAACTCAACCTAACCACACTAGTGAGATGTCTAACACCAACTTTGTTTGTTACTGTATTTGTAATAGATAAAAGTCAGGTACTGAGAAACTCTGCATTTACTAAAGCTCTGATACAGCTTTGTTAAGCCGCAACATTCAGTCATATTGCCTTGTGAAGACAGATGAAAGAATGCAATGAGGGGGGCAGATTCCAACACGCTGAACAAACACATGAACACCAGATGAGCCAGGGATTTACCTGCTGTATGAACCTAGACACCCTGGACACATCATTTACACTGCCCCCCACCACACCACCACCCCACAACGTTGCTGTTTCTCCATTCCCTTATTAGGATGCTATTCATGCCCATCTAGTCCGACTGTGAGTGTCTGTGTGTGTGTGTGTGTGTGTGTGTGTGTGTGTGTGTGTGTGTGTGTGTGTGTGTGTGTGTGTGTGTGTGTGTGTGTGTGTGTGTGTTGCATTAAGGAGAGCCAGAGACATCATGTGACTCTGCACTCTTGTCTGTCCTGCAGGATGGACGGACAGGTAGATGTTTGTCCTCCCCCTCCTCTCTGACAGGTATTGATTCCCCCAGAGAAACTGAGATATCACAGCAGCAGCCCAATCCCACTCTGGATGATGTCATATCTCATCCTTCTGGAGCTCGTCTTTCTCCTCTTCGTCGGTCAACTCGCTACACCTTCATTGATAGCAGACAGGGTTTGGCTCGGATCTCTAGCTCACTTTTGCTCCATCAGGCACTCTTTAGAGGACAGCAATTATTTCTGAGGAGGGCGTAAACTTTAATGACTTTGGGGAGTCATTTAAAGATGGCGAGTATGTGTAGATACAAGTCGAAGTGACGCAAGCGGACTGGGCCCAGCAGTGATGAAAGAGAGAGAGAGAGAGGAGAGGGAGAGAGAGAGAGAGAAAGAGAGAGGGAGAGAGGGAGAGAGAGAGAGAGAGAGTGCCGGGCTCTGTAGCACCCAACGTGTTGAGATTAATGTCATTTCACTGGCAGACTTTGAAAACAACATTGACATTAATTTCGCTCTAAAACATGACATTTAGCCTGTCAAAATCGTGTGTATGGTTAGGCCATATTGGAGGTTGAAAAACTGAGCTTGTGAGCTGTCAGTTTATGTATTTATTTTTTGTGTGTGTTTGAGTTGACATAAAAGTTGCATAATTACTGCCCGTCAGAGGTAAATATTGACCTCCCTTAGTTCAATAAGTCTTCTCATTAAAAGAGCCTTAGAAAGAGAATAATTTCAGAGGAAGCTAAAACGTATGATCCTAATGCAAACTACTGTAAGTCCCTAAACTAATTTGAGGTAAAGTCACGTTTGGGGAAGTGATATGAGAAAGGTTCTTGGCCTCCCCCATATCGTTCAGTCTTTCGGGTATCTTCAATATACCCAGACTCTCCTATGTTACCCCGCTCCTCATCTCCCTCCACTGGCTTACCATCTCGCCCCGTATCAGATTCAAGACCCTGGTACTGACCTTCTGAGCAGTGAACGGGACTGTCTCCTTGCGGCCGCAAGCAATAAGGCTTTCTTAACTTGTTCACAGACTGACTGTGCAATGCTTGATAGATTAATATTTCTGACAACACTTTTGCACTTCTGAGGGTCATGTTGTTTCATTTCAACTTGTCTAACTACATGCTCTTATGGTTCTTCCCTTTGGGCCTTTTTTGTTTTTTCACAATGTATGCTTTATGATAAAAGAATCTGCTAAATGCATAAATGTAAATGTATTGTTGAGGGTAACTGACAGAGTGGGAGAATGAGAAAGAAAGAAAGAGGGGAAGAGACTAAATAAAGAAGGCCAAACCTTCAGGCCTTTTAATTTTGACACCTCTCTCTCAGTCTCTTACGGTGCCGAAGAACAAAGTGATGCATTTTTTACTGAGCCCCCCCTTTTCCCTCTCTTTCAAGCAAAGGGGATTTTTTTTTCTTTAATAAGAAATATTCTTGAATATTAAAAGCCAAATGGAGTAATGTTAATAATATAAGGCAAAGGCAGCCGTTCACACATCTATGGCAATAATTGAGTCCCTGGAGTTATGTATGCTCCCGCAGTGCGTGTGTGTTTGTAGGCCTACGTATGTGTGTGCGCCCATGTCTGCTACTCCATAGAGTCATTTCAGTTTGTTAAAGGTATTTTAATGAGTTTTTCGTCTTGTTGAACTCCTAATTTTCTCGCCTGCTGCCTAAACTTAAGACCGTCTATCACCAGAGAGGCATTTTGAGACGAGGACGAGATATTCACCGCTAATTCTGCATTTAAAGCGTACAGCCAAGGCACCAGGCTAACGCTGAATTAATGTGAATCAATTATCTGACGAAGTGAAACTTTCTGGTCTAATTGCTACCTCGTTATAAAAGAGATATTTATTTTCAGATCAGTGTCTTGAGTGGACGTCAGGGGTGTAGCTTTTTACGTCCTTGTTCAACAGCCAGCGAATTCACTCTGCATTGGTTAAACTGGTGTAGGCACTAGGCAAGTTTTGCAAAGCTATTTTAGCTTCTATTCCAAACGATTTCAAACCATAATATCCCACCCCCTTCTAAGCCACTCCCACAAAATGTAGCGCTAACGTTAGTACTCACTACTTTAAAGCAAGCATTTTAGTAGGCTATTGGGAAATTATATAATAGCCTACAGTGTTAACCTGGTGGGCTATAAACAGAAGGCTGCGGTAACATTATAGGTACAGTAAATTATAGTCAAATTCAGGGGCAGAGTGCGTGCAGGTAGTATGTAGACAGGTACGCCTAGTCCATCCAGTCATTAATCTCGGAACGGTCTTAATGATTTACCGTGTAGGCCTACATTCCTGGGACACCCAAATATGTCGGATTGATGTAGGCTATTGGTTGCTATAAAAAAGTGAAGTTTAAAAAGCTTTACAGTGTTTTTTTGAAAATGTTGAAATAATATTTTCAAAAAAAAGATTGCATCATTGATGAGTAAGCCTATGAGGACTCTCCTATACTCTACTGTACTTTAGCCGAGAGCATGTACTCTCTCTCTGCTCTAGGCTTCTCTGTTCTCCTCTCCCCTTTCCTCCTCTCTCCTTTCACTTCACATGTGGGAAAAAAAGGTTTTGAAAGGTTTAAATAATTAAATAATTAAAAGCAATCATTTAGACAAAAAATTAAGATAAAAAAAAAGGTTGAAAAAATGTTTGCCTTTGATTGGCCCAATATTTGTTTTGTTTCTAATGGGTTTTTTTTGTGGGGGGGGGGCGAACCAATCAAGGGGCCCTAAACAAATGTTACGTTTGTTTATTAGGTTGGGCCGGCCCTGCCTAATATGCGGTGTATGTACACAAGTGCGTGTGAGTGTGAGTGTGTTTCTTTGACTGGAAGGATGTTATTGGTTTGTAAAGGCTTCACAAAGGCTTCGATGGCTATTCAACTTTTTACCCTTCTTATTCTTTTCCCACGTGAGTGAAATCCAGTGACGTTTGAGTGGTGGAAATGCATCTTTGCTCAAGGTTTAAGCCATTCTTTTAGTCCAAGCTCGGTGCCATGGAAATGTTTACGCTCTCATAAGAGGATACATTACATGTTATTTCACGTCATATAATAAGTCACTGAAAATAAATTCTAAAGATACTAAACACTTTTCATAGAGCTGTTCCGAACATACTGATGGTTATCTGTGTCAAGGCTGTTTTCCTCCCCTGTTTTTCTCTGTTCTTCACCACGATCATCAATCTGGTATACTTTATGTTACGTTACCCAATATCTGCTAGTCTTTACAGGCAAAGGTGCGCAAGAACCTCTTTTTTCTTTCCTCTCTTCCAACCCAAACCCTTCTTCACATCCCTGCCCACTTTTCTGCCTCGGTCTTCAGTCTTCCTCCCTCTCTTACTATCTCTTCATCTCTCTCCCTGTGCTAGCTGTGTTCATTTATGAGTGTTTGCATGCGTCCTAGAGAGACCATGTTTATCTCTCCCCCAGCCTCTATCATCCCATAGGGGTTTGAGCAGTTTAATACTAAGTGCCAATTACGACCACTCCAAGGTTAGCAGGCCAAACGCTCAGTCTGCACTCTAAGCATTTTCTACAGCCAAAGATGCTCCTCCTTGTATGTCTCTCTTTCCTCTCTCTCTCTTCCACTCTCTCTCAAACTATATTTCACCACCCAACCGCACGTGTTGGCTTCACACTATTTTAGTGTATTTCATTCCAATACCCTTTTTCACTCTTCCTAATGCTTCCTAATATTCTTGTTCTCTCCCTATCTCTCTCTCTTCCCCCTCTCTCTCTCTCTTCCCACTCCATCTCTCCCTCTCTCTCTTTACCCCTCCCTTTCACACTCTCCCTCACTTTCCCTCGATCTCTCCCTCCCTCTCTTTCTCCCATTTCTCTCTCTTCATCTCCCTTTCTCACTCTTGCTCTTCCCCTCTCTTTTACTTTCTCTTTCAGAGCCTATCTAAATGATGGGGGAAAGTGTTCATTTAAACTCACTGGAGCGTTGCTGTAATAGAACAGATCCTACAGAGTCTTGGCTTGTGTAGGTGAATGTGTGTGTGTGTGTCTGTGTCTGTCTGTGTTCATGTATGAGTGTTCATGTAAATGAGCTTGTCAGTCCATGTGTGTGGTGCACCATTTTATTTGGAATCAAATGTTTTCAGTTGTTTTGTTTTTCTTCCCCCTAGTGTTGCTCAGCGATACAGAGTATATGCTACCCCTCAGTGATTGAATCAAACAAACTAAAAAGGAAACCCATTCAAAAATGGCAGCCGTGATCGACAGTTGCCCCCGGCGACACACTGAATTGCATGCCGTGTATAGGGGGTGTGGCTCTCAATTCAGTAGGGCAAAAAAATACTCCCTCTACTTGGCTTGTGTGGTGAATGCAGCTGTGCGTGTGTCACTTTGTTTGTGTGAGTGTGTGTATGTGCACACATGCGTGTATATGTGGAGTGTGTGTGTGTTGGAGGGGGGGAGAAACAGTCACCGATTCCATCAGGGGTGCCGTTAGATGCCGTGACACCGTTGTTGTGAAGCGATTGGATCGCAGTCTCCTTCTGCCAAGCAGAACCCTTTGTTTCCTGTTTCCTGTCAAACAGGATATGATGGCACACAGCCCTCGCCTTATCCTTCTCCCTCAGGGAGAAAGACAATTTCCAGAGTCTGTGTGAGATTGTGTGGGTGAGTTGGACTGGGGGAGGAGAGCGAGAGAGAGAGAGATATTACATGTTGGCACCGACCGAGATCTTTCAGGCATTATGCTCATGTCAAACTGTTTTGTAAAGCTCGCGATTGTGTTTAGTGTCCACGCTGTGCCGTTGATGGACGGCAACTTATGCGGTCTCGTATAACAGGAAACATTGTGCTGTTAAACTGGACATAAAGTTATCCAATCGATTATATTCATCAGGTGAACAAATGTGGACGGACAAGGATCTACGTATGTTCCGAATAACACGAAGGGCCAAAAGAACTGAAATACATTTTGTACTTTGGCTTTTGTGTCACACAGTCAGGGCAAAAGTGACTTTGCACTTTCGCCTGAAAGCCTGGCTGCAACTGGGTCGCTGGCTACAAGAACAGACATGTTGTTAGAAGGTGAGGGTCAGGAATGGTAAAACTGAAAAGGTGGCGGTGCAGTATTGTCCGGTCTTGGCTGGTTTCAGAAGGGAGGTCTGAGGAGGACATGGCATCGACAGCCTCTAACCTCCACCAACCTAACCTCCTTGTGCCAGCCTCTAACCTCCACCAACCTAACCTCCTTGTGCCGTCAGTCGCATTACACACCAGCCGTCTTTGAACGTAACACTTTGAAATACGTTTGAAACGACACCCCTGTGGCTACCAAACTGTCAAGTAGAATATGGAAGCTTAGGCATGGATACATTGTGCAAATTGGGAAATGTTCTCATGCATTTGAACGCATTTATCAGTGTGCAGTTGTCAGTGTCTTTGCTGTTTATGCCGAGGTGAAAACCTCATTGATTAATGGGTTGACATCAAAAACGTCTTTGAAACTAGAAAAGCGTGCAGGCTTAACGCAAAAAGTTTTTCATGTGTTCACAACGCCTATGAAGGATAAGATGTTGGTGTTGCTATGAGAAGGAGGATGAAATGACTAAGGCAACCAAGCAGACCCCTGCATGACTGTGTGTGTGTGCGTTTTTGAAGGCACATACTAACAATGTTTTGGTGATCACTCGATGATGGGGGGGTGGCTGACACATGCACATGCACACACGCACGCACGCACCCACACCATGAAGCGAACAGTGGGTGTTTTGTGAAGTGTCAGTGTAATGTTATGTTGTGTAGGCTCTAATGACATGGCTGTGTGTGTGCGGGGGTGAAGGATGGAATGGTCCATGTCCAGTTCAGCTGTACATACAAACACCACACACACACACACACACACACATAATATGTTAGGGTCTAAAGTATGGGTTAGATTCTTCTAGTTCACGTGATTTTAAATGAACGTCAAACACGCATAGTGTAGGGACATACATGCACATGCTTACACAGATGCGTGTACATATGTACAAACACACACACACACACACATCACATAGGGAATGACAGCTGTGAAGGATCCTTTATCACAATAGGCAGCTGTTTTACAGAGGGAGGACGGAGAGAGGCAGAGAGGTTGAACGAGAGAGAGAGGGTAGAGAGAGGGATGGTCAACGGAGAGAGCGAGAGGGCCGCTTCCCCTGTCAACATCGGAGGCATCTGGTAGGACATAAATCCCGCTATCTGTGTCATGCATACTGTACCATCAGAGCACTGCAGGAGAGCACATCATCCGCAACACACACACACACACGTTTGCCTCTCTCTCTCTCTCTCTCTCCTCTCTCTCTCTCTCTCTCTCTTCCTCTCTCCTCTCTTTCTCTCTGCTCTCTCTTTGCCTCTCTCTCTCTCTCTCACGGCTGGTGTGTCTTCCTCCCGTGGAAGCTTTCAGTCAGTCTCTCTGCCGCTCATCTCCTCTCATTCTGATAATCACAATCCATGTTTCATCTCCTAAAAGGGGAAATCCATTTTCTGCTTTAACCAATATCTATTTACTCCTCGGGGCTGCATGGGCCATAGGATATCCATCTCTCTCTCTCTCTCTACTCTCTCTCTCGCTCGTCTCTACGCTCGTCTCTCATCTCTCTCTCTCTCTCTCTCGCTCTCTCTCTCTCTCTCTCTCTCTCTTTCTCTCTCTCTCTTTCTCCATCTCTCCATCTCTCTCTCTATTTATTCACTTCTTACCCTTCCTTTCCTCTCTCCATTATTATTTTCTCCCTTCACTTTCCCCTCTTCCCTTCCTCCTCATTTTCACAATGCTGTCCCTGCTCGTTCTCCATTCTGTCCGTTCTCTCCCTCTGTTCTCACAGACCAGCCGATGTCATTTCAGCACCGTAGACAGCGCCTACCAGCAGAGAGAAAGAGTTACAGTGCCACCCATAGGTCAGAGCTGGTACTGCCGCTGCAAATCAATGCCACCCCCCTAAACTTTCCATACAGAAGAAATATCCCTGGACACTGATCACGTGGCAGTTTGGCATTTCCCGTTCATAATGGGGGGAGATTAAAATGTGTTCATACTGATCCTCGATCTGTGTAAAAAAAAACACAACCTAAAAACCCTGTTATATTTAGGTCCAGAGGGGATGTGGTAGGGTTTAACTGGAGGTGTGTGTGGGTTGGGTGGAAAATGAGCCATATATTACCCTGCATTTCATCTTGGTGAATGTCTCGGCTCATAGACACTGTGCGACCGTGGTGCTCTTGAGCCAGAATGGGGACTTCAGGAACAATTTCCTTCACAGGGAGCGGGAGGAGCATGGAATGGAGGGATGGAGGGAAGGAGAGAAAGAAACAATAGCTTTGCGGCCCTGTGAGACAGGGAATTTAATCACAGCCAAGGAAGTATTTGAATGCAAAGTAGGATGTGTGTGTGCCTATGAAAAAATAACTAAAAAAATCATGATGGCACCTAAACAAATAGCAACCCAAATAAGGCGGAGCAATGAAAATCCTTCTCCAATGCGCGTGTTTTTGTGCACACGTGCACAGCGCGTGTGTGTATGCATGTGCGCGTGTCTGTGCACGTTCGCCTGCTGTGACTCCTGACATGTGACTTCCTGAACCCCCTACTTGTTTTAGTCACAGTGCTACACACACCCAAGGCAGCCCCAGTGGGAACACACACACACACACACACACTCAGGGGTATTGAGCGGAGGAGTCACAGAGGGTTTCAGCAGTCACCCGTAACCGCCTGGTAGAGGGCATGCACTGGTGTGTGTCCACGTCTCTGCTTCTCATCCCACTGGGGCTGTGTGTGTGTGTGTGTGTGTGTGTGTGTGTGTGTGTGTGTGTGTGTGTGTGTGTGTGTGTGGTGTGTGTGTGTGTGTGTGTGTGTGTGTGTGTGTGTGTGTGTGTGTGTGTGTGAATGTGTGTGTGTGTGTGACAGAGAGAGAAGGAGAGAAAGAGGGAAAATATAGAGACATGGAAAAGAAAAGACGATGAAAGATACGGAAGAGTTCAGAGAGGCGTTTGTGCATGTGAAAGGGAGAGTGTGTGTTCGTTTGTGAAGGAGATAATAGAATGCCAGAGCTCTCCCCAGCCACTGTAGACCATAGGGCTTAACACTATCCACAAAGCCTCTCTCCATATGTGTCTCTCTGTCTCTTGTCTCACACTCTCACATGTCTCACACATGTGCACACACACACCCACACTCACGCTTACAGACCGGCCGACGCTATAGTGCTAGAACAAAAAATATACCTTCAGCCAGGTTTGTCATAATTGAATGCACACACAAGAAACTACACACTGCGTTTGTGTGGTGGGTTTGTGTGTGTATGTGTGTGACACACTCAGCTGTCAATTAGTGTTTTGCTTACATCCTGTGGTGGGTCTTTGTAGTTATTAGATGTACATTTCAAAGGTTCCTCATCCCGCCTACACTGACAAGCCTGCAACCCAGATGATAATCACTCACACACACACGCACCTGCACACACGCACCTGCACACACACACACACACACACACACACACACACACACACACACACACACACACAGACAGGTGAAAGGTAATAGGAAGGTTTTTGATGTGACACATGGCTCACACACTTGAAAGCCCAGACTTGCCCAGTTTTGGAAAAGTGAGGTGAAAGGAAGGGTGTGTGTGTACACATGTGAGAGAATGACAGACAGATCCATATTTAATCAACTCAAACCCTCAGCCTGATCGTGGGCATAAAGTGAAAACACACACACACACAGACAAAAGAGGCAGTTTTGGCTTTGTTTTGGACCTGGCTAGCAAATGGTTCACACACACACTTATACAAAAGAGGCTGTTTTGGCTAGTTTTGGACCTGGCCAGCAAATCTTTCACTCACACACACACGCACACATACAAAAGAGGCTGTTTTGGCTCGTTTTGGACCTAGCCAGGGAACGTTTCAAAAGTGTTTTCCTGAGCTGTGTAAAGGCTGGCAGGAGTGCTTAAACTTTAAAGAGGCCGGTTCACTGGGCAGTAAAGGATCCCTATTGGCTTGGCCAGCCAGTGAGTCAGAAAGGGGGGGGGTAGGGTGTGAGGGGGTCGTCCATGCTTCAGCGGTTGCAGCTTGAAGGTGCATTTAGCAATCCAGGACACACATGCACACACACACACACACACATGCACACACACACACATGCACACACACACACGTGCACACACACACATGTGTTCCCATACTGTGAGGCCAGAAAACCTGTGTGCCAGTCTGTCACAGAGTGGTAATCACAGTGGGCCCAACACACAGTCAGACTACACACACACACACACACACACACACAGAGCTTGACCACACATCAGCAGCCTCTGATTACCGCTGGCCTTCACCACCTCCGTCTCTCCATCCCTCGATCCCTCCTACACACTTCATTGAGTTTCTCTCACTCTTCCTCTCCTTCCCCCCTCTCTCCTGGTTCACCCAGATGACATGTCCTCTTCCCATGTACCTCATACTGTCTCTCTGTCAGACTGTCTCTCTGTCTATCCTTCCGTCTGTCTCCTATACAGTTGAACTCATTCGTTCCCTCTTCACTCACTCATCTGCCTTTCTATGTGGGTTTGTGTTTGTCTGTGTGTGTGTGTCTCCATCTATGTGTGTGCCTGCGTGTGTGTGAAAGCAACAAAGCTACATGAAAAGCCATGATTTATTTTGCCTGCTGGGAGTCATGGAAACTTGCCTCAGGGAGCGTGTGTGTATCTGCATGGTATAGTTCATTTGTTTAGCTCTCCTGTGAGTACACAACTAATTGCTCGGGAGGCTTGCAACCCAAATTAAATCCCCCTTCCAACAGTTCCTTCAACCCGCCTGTCACTCACACATAAACACCTTTGACTTGCACTTGAAAACACCAACGCGTGCACACACACACACTCCCAAAGTTGTCACACCCATGCATATGCACGCAGCCCTCACCCACTCCGCCCTACCCAGCACACACACACACACATCTCCCCAGAGCATCAATCTCTTTCAGTGTGTAATTAATCATGGTGTGCTCGTTCCAGGGCCCCTCAGTGTTCCTCACTCTCAGCTCCAAGTTCCAGGGTTCCCTGTCAGTCACACGCCAGAGTCCCAACACCAGCGCCCTGCCCTGGGAGTCATCCCAGACAAGGCTTATACCCTCCACTACTCCCACCACCCGCCACCGCAAGCCCCGCCTCCAGAGCCGTGTGGGATCAGAGAGCCCCGCCCATGAACAGCCTCAAGGTGACAGATGTTCTGAAGTACCCCCAGGGATTCATGTATGAAGGGTGAGATCACCACGTCATCACCACCCAAACATTTCATGGGAAACAGAGTAGACGGGAAGGAAGTAGGACGAATCAGCTGTCTGCGTTTGGCGTGTGTTTGGTCTTCCTGTGCCGGGGAGTGACCATGTTTTTGTTGTTGTCGGGTGTGTGGGCGTTCATGTGTCGGTTTGCACTCCTCACACGTTCCCTCTCGCCTGCTCCGGGAACTGTCGTTCGCTCGCTGGCCGACTCCTGGTCACTTTGGGCAGGTGGGAATTGGATCGTTAAAACTCTGAATCCCTACAGGTTGGACAACGCTTGACGAGGATCATCTCACGGGGTGTGAATGTGCTCTAACAAACAACACCTCGTACACAAGTGAGATAAGAACGGAGAGGACGGAGAGTGTGAGAGAGAGAGAGAGAGAGAGAGAGAGAGAGGAGAGAGAGAGAGAGAGAGAGAGAGAGAGAGAGAGAAAAAGGAGAGAGAGAGAAAGGAGGCGGGGAGGACAGCACTGGTAGAGCGTGGGAGGAAGACAGAGGGATGGGTGGACGGAGAGCTGAGAAAGCGAGAACTTGAGCAGAGAGATAGGCACGCTGTTTGAGGGTGAGAGACGAGGAGGGAGAGGGATGGATGGAGTGGGAAAGGAAAGCGAGCGGGAACTGACAGACAGGCACGTGTTTGGTGCACACAGTCGTGTTCCAAAACCTGTACACACACACGCACCAGAAATGTGTTGACAGATTACTGGAGGGGTACAGAGTGTTCCGTAATCATACTTGCCAACCTTGAGACCTGGAAAATAGGGAGAAATCCCAAACTAAAGCGGGGGGTCTGGGGGTCCCCCCCCAGGAAATTTTCAGCTTTAAAGACATTGTTTCCCGCATTCTGGTGACTTTAAAATAATAAAACCAACAAAAAAATAAGTAAATTGAAACGTCAATTTTATGTTGAATACTTTCAGTTAATTTACATTTCATGTCATTACATTTGATTTCATATTATTATTATTTATTTCTGTAATTTTAGGTTGCCTCTTTAATATCTGGCCCGGGGACAACGGATGAAAACTAGCCTCTTAGACTAACTCTGGCTCACTCACATGTTGAATGTTGATTAGTGTGCAATATCCCTGAACTAAACCAATAAAATAAAATAAAAAAAATTTGCCTACAGATCAATAGATTTATCTTGGCAACTTCCAATAAGTCTTATCACGCAAATACACTGGCTTCTAATATACAACATTACAAAGTCCTACTACATCATGTAAGTGCTACATGCAGGTTAAGCATTATTCCTATATCTCCTAGCTATGCTTGTTGTAGTTAAAGGTGCAATGCCTTGCGGCCTGTAACACCTTCCTTGAGGGAACGTAGGTGTGGGCCTGTCCTGGAAAATTAAGTTTGCAGGACAGGAGTGAGCAGAGGGTGGAGTTGTCCATCCTCATTCTGTTTTCGGTGACTATTTTTCTCACCATGCTAAACACCCTTTCTGAAGATGCATTGCTGTGTGGAATGCACAGCAATGCCTTCATCAATATACTAAGATTCTTGAATTTGGAATCTTTGACCATGATGGCCCAAAACTTGTCAATTGTTCCTTCCTCAGGAAGTTCTGCCCTGTCAATCACCTGGTACTCTACCACTTCTTCCCTGAGGCTAGCCATGTCCAACCTGAGCTGTTTTTGTATTGTAGTCCTTTTCGGAAAAACAGGTTGTTGTGATGATAACGAAAGTGGGGAGAAAGGGAGACATGAAATCTTGTCAATATCGGGAGAATTGCGGGAGCAACGGGTGAGGATAGTGAAAATCGGGAGACTCCCGGGAAAATCGGGAGGGTTGGCAAGTATGTCCGTAATCATCATGGAGGACAGGAATATTTATTACCAAGAAGAAAAGAGGCTTGTGTATGTACTTGTTTTCTCTCTTTCTCCTTGTCTGCCTCCAAATCCCAATCTTCCTGTCATTCTTTGTCTTCTTTCTACACAGGGAATGTCGCCAAGGTCAAAGTTCATATCTATACCGTCTCTTAAACAGCCAGAAAAGCAGATACAACAATTAATCTACAATGTGTATATGTGTGTATGTCTATATGATCTCACCAGCCGCAGGCTACATTTGCTTCCTTGGCACTATGTCACAATATCGAGCCCAAAATGCGCCGGGTGCAACATCAGCTTCGCCCTCCACAAATCCTAACCTCAACCATTAGTCAAGGATCCTCAAATCTGACCTCAGTCTAGCCTTCCGGAGGAAATATCTTACCGGACACAGCCGCAGACAAACTGAGCCAGAACAGTATGACCAGCAGGTCAAGGGCCTCTTAAGCAACCACTCACCCCAGGGTGCAATTTCCTCTGTGATACATGGCCCATTAGCAAGAGTTAGCAGGGTGTTCTGAAGCAACATGTACCCACTTAAAACTCGGTTACAGGCGTTGGGTGCAGAGTGCACGTAAACAAAAATGTGTGCTCTCTCGGTGCTTGCTTGGAGGCTGACTGGGGGTCTGGCTTTGATTAGGCTACCGCGGAAAGGCTGGAGAGGAGTAGAGAAAGGGAGTCAGGAGTATGAAAAGGGAGTGAAAAGATGAAGAAGCTTGAAAAAGTGAAAGGTAACAAAAGGTCTGTGGAGAGAAATGAAAAAAGACGGCATTTGAAAGAATGTATATGAAATATATATGATACATATTTCAATAGTGATATACCGGTAACATATAGTTACCGCAGCAGATTATCAAGTAAAAGAAGTATGCGGTTCTGATTTCTGCCATTTTTCGATTATTCGATCAATTTAAAAACACAAGCTCCAACAGGATTTGGATGTTTATACACATGACTTCATATATTTGTATTGCGTGACATTTCCCCATTTCTTCCCAGCATCAGAAAGAGCATACAAGACCACAGAGATCGCCCTGGCGACGAGACAGGAGGAGACGCAGCACCAAAGTCCAAATGTCATATTCCAGAGGACGTGCTCGGATGGAGAATCCGGAGTGAAGGCGTTAATCAGCACGGTGAGCAACGAGCCCGGGAACGAGACCGCGAAGGAGGTAGACAGAGAGGAGGGAGACAGAGAGGAGGGAGACAGAGAGGAGGGAGAAAGAGAGGAGGGAGACAGAGAGGGGGGAGAAAGAGAGGAGGGAGACAGAGAGGGGGGAGAAAGAGAGGGGGGATAATAGTGCTCTGCACCTCCGCCTCATCTCCCATTCCAAATTTAAATGAGACATTTTCTATCCCTGCCTTTTAGCGATGAGGCATATTAATAAGATGGATAAAGGTGGGAAAAGGTTACGCTGCTTGTGTCTGCCAGCAAGGAGCTTTGTATAGGGCCTGACGGGTGAGAGAGGATCGTGTGAGGTTTGCGTGTGTGTGCGTGTGCGAGTGCATGTGTGTTTGTTGGAGATATGCGTGTAAAACATGTTTGGTGATCTCTACATGATAACTCTTGAGCAAGGTGGAGTTCATTTGGACATCATGTCTGGTGTGTGTCGCTGTGTGTTTGGGGGGGGAGTGGTGTATATCGGTGAAGTCAAAAGAGGTTTGCAAATATACTTCTGTAGCCGTCAAGCTTTTTGAAGTGCTTTTAGAGACGGTCTTTCCATCGTTTACTCTCTCTATCTCGCTCTCTTTTTTCTCGCCCTATCTCTCTCTCTCACATGATGACCTTGTTTGTCATCCATCTTTTGAATGAATCTCTCACCATGTTTTTCACCCTCTCTTTATTTTTTCTCTCTCTCACACACATACGCCACAAAGTAAGAGTTTACCAGAGCCTTCAGTCACACAGCGGTGGAGAAAAGAGGTCGAGAAGTACTTCTTTTCTTTATCTCTTCAACTCGCTCTGACTTGCTGTGGAGACCAGGAGAGGTCTCCACAGAGAGGTGTTGAGGATGCACCTTGTTCTCTCACACTGTCAACTGTGGAAGCCCGGGCCTCGTTATCACCTCCACTCCATGTCGGAGTGCTCTCCCCCGGAATGTTCTGTTTTTCCCTCTCTCCTGTCCTCTCTTTCTCTCTCTATTTCATTTCAATAGGATGTCAGTGTGTGCATGGTGTTCTGTCTGACTCCCTGTTGGTTGAGCTGCATGGCTGGCCCAGAGGTTTTTCCACACGGCCTCTTTGGAAAGAGTGAAACAGTCAGAACACCCATTGTGGTTTAAGATGGTGTACTTTTATCATGTATTGTACAATGTGGATAAGGTATGTGTTTGTGTGTATGTGCGTGTCTATAGGTAGCCTCCTAACCCCACTTCTCCACCAAGGTCAGCCCTTTCTTAATGCATACCATTAGCTAACTAATGCCATGTACTTAGACTCTCTCTTCATAATTTGTTTTGCTTAATTCCAGACAAACGGGCAGCCATGCTAGCGACACACAACATTAGCTCCGGTGTCTAGCGTCGCTGCGGGGGTAGAAAAGTAAACAAAAGTGAACATCTTCAATTAGCACCACTACTATTTTTATCTGTAGCCGTCAGCGCCAGAGCGTGAACCTTCCAGCGCTTCGATGTGTCAAACACTGCGTACAAGTGCCGCTCGCTCAAAATTAGCAGCCATTAGCAAGCAAGGGGCTCTAGTCACCCGCGAAGGGGTAGGAGAGAAGGGAGTGCTCAATAATCATGTGGTCCCATTAAGGCACTGACAGATTAAAAGGGGGTGGGGGGGGTGTGATGGCTAGATGACATCCCCATCTGGGAAGTCATCTTTGAGCAGGGACCAAAGCAACGTGTTTACTGTTTTCCTCCAACAAAGACATTGTATTAGCAGTTTTGTCAGTTTCATCTCTCCGTAGCAAGCCTTCTTGACACACACACACACACACACACACTCTATAACCTTTGCTAGTAGTTAGTGTAGCGAGCCCTGCGTGGGGTTTCATGGGGTTTCTATACTTTGATGTGAACCGCAGGAGATAAAGCAATTGAGATTCAGCAGTTAAAGAACCTTGTTTCTGAGACTGAGAGAGTGAGGGAGGGAGCTGAAGAGAGAGAGATGGATTGAGAGGGAGAACTAGAGGAAAAGTGAAAAAGATGGAGATATTGAGACAAACAAAAGTAAAATAAGCAGAGAGAGAGAGAAAGAGGGCGAGAAAGAAACACTAACACCAACCTGACCCCCGCCCCACCCCACACACACATACCCAGCCCCATCATTCTTTCTCTTCCCATTTTTCCATTAATGGAAAAAAACTCAAGGTGTTCCTCTTCATCTCTCTCTCATTTACCCCTGACAAATCCACCTTCCCAGCATACCCTGTAACTCCATTAGTTCACATCGCATGTGTGGTGTGTGCCTGTGTGTGTGTGTGTGTGTGTGTGTTTGTGAGTGTTCTATTCCGACTGTAAGCTGTTAGAGTACACAGTATGTTGCCGTGGTGACTCTATGATTGGTGTAAATGATGGAGCAACAACGGGACATTGGATTGGCTGGAAACAGGATGAAGAGCCGCGTGTCTCTCACACTCTCAAACTAAGCCAGGAATAACCTTGTATCAAGCATTTAGTAATCTAAATGAACTCCCCCAGCCTTACGTTAACACTCCATCGTCATTCCTGCATTTGCCCTGCTTTATCTATATCATATATCAACCCTACTTCACCCCTATATCAACCCTACTTCACCCCTATATCAACCCTACTCACCCCTATATCAACCCTACTTCACCCCTATATCAGCTCTACATTTCTGTCTACCCTTTATCTGGTAAGCCTTTATGGCTGGTTTCTCCAGTCAAACCTGGGGCATTCAGACTCACACAGACACACGCCTACACGCTGGCCCCCCCGTTCAAACCCGTCCTTGATTAAAACATTGTGGCTTCGACTGTAACAGCACAAACAAGCATGCAAAGCAGCGACACAGATTGAAAGACTCAAAAGCTCATCTTCTGAGGCCCCTACTGCTGTAGGTGTGTTTTCACAGACGTTTTCAGTGGAACCGAGTTAAACCTCGGAGAGAGGAACACTTTGCTGGTCCTCCAGCCGGCTCTGTTCATCTGTAGGAAGATAAAAGGAGGGTTCGCTGCTCATTGATATAAATAAACAGAGAGAGGGAGAGGGGGATGAGGCGATGTGGTGTAGGAGGGGTGATATCCTTGGGGCAAACGAAAGAGTGGAAGAGAGCGGTGAGGAGATGGAGGAGAGGAGGTGGAGGGTTAGGGTGAAATGGAGACGGAGAGCAGAGAGAGGATAGGAGAGAGAGAAAGGGAATCGTGAAATGGAGATGGAGACTCGAGGGAGATAGAGAGAAAGGTTTGGGGAGGGAGAAGAGTGCAAAAGGGAGATTTCGAGAATGTAAGATAAGAACTGACATGAAAAAACGTCTTTCTTCCGACAAATATGAAAATTAGATTTTCCACTACATGCGATTACAACTCATGAAAGGGCATGTGTGTGTGTGTGCACGAAGCCAAGTGACTAATAATATATCTAAGTGTGTATCCATGTCATTGCATCTCTACCTTGCCTAGAGCATGCAGCATATCTTTTGCTAACCTAACTAAGACATAAGTAGTATGCTTGTACGTATGTGTGTCAATGTGTGTATGTATGTATGCAGCTCCACTTGCTTTAGGAAGTACATTTATATGAAATACCGGTTAACCTTTCTTTTCCTTTTCGAGCTGCACCAACGTTACATTTTATTAACTGTGGCAGGTGATATATTACCATGCTTTTCACCGTGAGATTGCATTAAACTGCTATCAACCTCTCTTCTTCTGTCTCCTCAACCTCCTACACCTTCTCTCTCTCTCTCTATCTCTCTCTCTCTCTTTCTAGTCTCCTTTTTCCCTCTCTGTGCACTGCAATTAAACTCAGTGAGAGGACAGGTGGAGAGGGAGAAAGAAGAGACATGGAGGGAGAGAGACAAACAGTACATAGAGAGAGTGAGATACATGGAGACAGAGAGAGACCTAGAGAGAGACGTGGAGAGAGAGAGATAGAGAGAGAGAGAGAGAGAGAGAGAGAGAGAGAGAGAGAGAGAGAGAGAGAGATGGAGAGAGACATGGAGAGAGAGAGAGAGAGTTAAGCTCTTGCTCCAGCCTTCCCTCATTTCTGGTTCTGGCTGCTGTGTGGCTCAGGGGTCTTCAAGCTACATGGAGGGCTTTAATAATAGCTGTTCCCCTTGGACACACACACACACACACTCACGCACACACAGAGATGGAGAGATATTGAGGGGTGAGAAAGATGAGGAGGGAAATTGAAGAGGAAAGGGGAAAGAGAGAGGACAAAAATCATATTAACAACATACCATATGAATGTGTGTGTGTGTGTGTGTGCGTGAATTAAGGGGATTGAGTTAGATGGATTCACCCATAAAACCTATTGGCCTAAATATAATGTTTTTTTTGATGTTGTACACTAGACAGACAAATGGATCATTTTCTTTCAGCTCAACATTGCATACAAGGTTAAAGCCACATGCATTTCAGACATGTGTTCTGTAGTGTAGAATGATAAGCTATAGGAAAAAAGTGGACTGAAGAATAAACGTGCTCTGAAAAGTATACACAACCAATCTTTTCAGTCTTTGTGTAGATACGGTACATAAGAATAATAGCAAGGCTTGAGCTTAGGCTGGTTTCAAGCAGATCCACACCCTTGATGGAAGGTCGCCTTTAAAGGAATGATTCATTCTTGAAACGAATTCAGGAGAAGTGAAAAGAGACCATGAGAGAGAGAGAACAAGGCATTGACCATGTCCCTGAGATGAGTCTTGCTTTGCCACATAAAGATGACACCAAGTTGTGTGTCGAGTGCGTTCCAATACCCATACTACCATATTTAGTAGACCAGAAAAAGTTGAGTATGTTCCAATACAGAGAAGGCTTTGTCAAACGCAGCGTGCCAAAACGTTCAGGATGTCCTATAGAATCCGGTCAGATTTTGATGAATGCAAGCCAGCATTCTCTTCTGGCTATTCCGATCCACAATTCTCTGTGCAGCGGAAGATGAACTGAACTATTACAGCGGAGAGCTCCTGCTTGCCCTTCGATACAATTATAAATAATAATACATCTAAATGCATATATCTGGTTAGCTCTGCAATTTATTGTATATCCAAGTGAAAACATTTCATTTTAACAACATTCCAATTTTGCACTATTGGCTTCGAACTGTGATGCAATAGTAGGCCTACATAGGATCCTTTGTAACTACGGGCAGCTGCAGTAAAAAATTAATAATAATACAAATAAAAAAGCTATTTGGAATGCATGGCTCAATTTAAAGCAAAGTCATAGGTCTAGCTAATTTGAGCGTTGAAGTGTATGGACTGGTTTGATTGGACAGATGTTGGATGAGATTCCATCCACTGAGAACCCTGAGTCACTTGCAATCAGTCAGGTCCAGTCTGACATTGAACCTGTCTGCTGTCATTCAAACTTCAGAACCAATCATTTCCCATCTTCTTTTAATCGCATTACAGCCCGCCTTTTCCATCTACCCCAATTACAGGATTTAAACAACGAGAGCAGTGAAGTGGCCTATCCTATCAGTGTTGTCGTGTGATTAGCCACCCACCGAAAATTTGCCCAAAACAGCAAGAGCAGCTGCGACAGGTTTTTCCCCTCCTCCCCCTCGGAAATGAAACGTTCTTGCTTTGAAAAATAAGATTAGCCTAGAAAGAGCCCAGCCAAACAATCCGACACGCAATTAGCCGGACACAGGGAGCTGCGTGGGGCCTTGTCGACGAGACGGCAGGTCGCTCCTGTTTGTCCGTGCCTCCTCCGCCAGACGGTTAAACACTTGAAACAGGAAAATGTCGCGGCCTCAATCAACGATTCACGAGAGGTGTTTTTTTATGAAGGATATATAGAGAGAGACAGAGAAAGGGAGGGAGAGAGCGAGAAGAAAAAGATATGCAAGAGGGATGAGTTTCCAGTGGGAGTGAGGAGAGTTAATTGCGGTTGGGGCCCGCGTCAGAACTTTTATCAGTCTCTCTCTCTGCATATCGATGCTGAGTGGGTGCTTGAAATCACCCTCAGCATGATAAAGAGAGAGAAAGGAGGAGGGAGAGACTGTGTGGCGTAAATAAGAGGTAGAGAGAGAGGGAACAAGAAAAGAATGGAGAAAACGACTATAGGCTAGACAGGAGTGTGTGTGGAGAGAGGGAGAAGATAGAAATGGTGAGTGGAGTGGAAGGGGGGGGGGAGGCAGAGCGTGTGGAGAGAAAGAGAGGTTCCTTAGATCAGTTAAGAACTTGATTGGCTGACAGCCAGTGAACACTGACAACCCGGCAATGATCAAAAAAAGCATCTCTTTCCCTCCCTCCCTCCACACCTCATCCCCCTGAGACCTGACTCTAGCTCTCATTTCTCAGAGTCCTCTATCCCTCTTTCTCTACTCGCTTTCCTGTCTTTTCTCCCCAACTCTTGTCCCACCTCCAGCCATATCCAAACTGGATTTTCACAACAGTACCCCGTCTAATTTCGCAGCCTCCAAAAAGTGCAAATTGCTCATCTTCAAATAGCTCTTCTGGAATTGATTGACTTGTGTGTCCAGAATTACAAGGACATTTGAAGAAAATGGAACAAACTTATAGGTCTTGTGTGTGTGTGTGTGTGTGTGTGTGTGTGTGTGTGTGTCTGTGTGTGTGTGTGTGTGTGTGTGTGTGTGTGTGTGTGTGCGTGTGATGCCTGACAGTTTTTTTTGTTGAGAGGGGAGTCTTTTGTAACCTCGCACTATTTGGTCAGTTTAAATCCTAATTCACTTGAATTAAACGATTCAAAAGGCACGTTCAGACGTGATCAAGTCCCAGGGCGCGGCCGCGCTGCGTTGATTGATCAGGCTCAAACACTAATGAGAGAATCAGCGGGAGTCAACGGAGGGGCCGGCTGGATGATCGTCCGGCTCTCTCCTCTCATCGATCCCCTCCCCTTCTTATCTTCCCTAATAGGGTTCTGAAGATGCTGTTAGCAGAGGATTGAGATTAAGGCCGTGTCTTATAAGAGGAACACCGGAGATGTTTGTCTCTGGGGGGGTCAGACTTATTAAGGTTTCCCATTAAACGCTAATGATCGTGGCACCTGATCAGGAAGCCGCCGACAGTAGTCTTTCATTTGTATTAGAATCAGGCTGCTAGTTGTTTTCTGGTTATCTTATCTTTCTTCTCCTGTTTTTACCTGTGGGGATTCCTACAGATAGGGAGAAAATGAATGTGCCTTGTGGACTCAGAGAAAGCAGGTTAATGCTTTGTTTACCCTTGTGTGTATTTGTGTCTAGGCCATTGAAAACCTGAAGCAGATCTGTTCCTGTCTTTCGTTCACCGGTGCGAAACGCCCTGTTCTGTTTCGAGAGAGGCCAGCAGAGCCATTTGTTGAGTTACAGGCGAGATGACGAAAGTGTGAAAAAAACAGAAGAGAGAAAGAGTGGCCACTTATCTCATGGTGTATCATTAAAAAATCTCTCTAGAAAGATAGAAAGAAAAAGAGAGAGGGGGGGGGGTAATGAGAGAGAGATGGAGAGTGAGGAAAAAGAGACAGGGGGAAAAAAAGTAGAGGAACAGAGAGACAAAGAGATGCAATTGTCCGTCAGAACCCAACAACATACGTCCATATGTATCTACACGGGAGAAATATGAAGTGAAAAACCGCCGGGAGGAATCGTCAACCACCAGGGTCGAAGTGGAAAATGAGGTTAAATTGATGGAATGTTCCTTTATGGGGCCCTTGGACCCCCAGCCCTCATGGATACTGAAGAGGAGGACAGTCATGGCACCTAACCCAGATAAATCCCCTAATTAGACCGCTTTCACCCGGCTGCTTCCATCCAGACTGATCTCACACACCCACCCACACACACACACTCCCTTCCCGTGCCCTGTCATGTCCATATCCATCTTGATTGGAAGAGCCAGTCGAAGTAAGATTTACTGTTGCATTGCTGCATTGACTGTTCTGGTCCACAACGTTCCCATACAGGCTTGATGTGTTGAAGTGGGCCAAATTGTATTATCCTAAGCCATCCATTCATCAGTGGTGAGGCCCCTCTCCAAGGCAGGGGCCAGAGGTGTGGTAGAGGCCCAGGAGAGAGAGAGGAGGTGGGGAGGGGGTTACCAAAGGTATCTTTAATGGAATAGTCCATCAATCTTTCATCGGGTTAACAACAGCTGCTTGTGTTTGACGGGGAGGGCTGTAAGGTGGGGATAAACTGGGGAGGAAGGGGTGGTGGGTGGAGGAGATGAGCAGGGAGGGAGGAAAGGAGACAGTGAAAGCTGACGATAATGTCACTTCTTCATAATAGCATATCAGTGATTACAGTGCTGTCTGTGTCTGTGATTTATAAGACTAACACTGTACTAATGCTTAGCTTTTTGTGTGGAATATGTTATTGTTATTTTATTATGATTTGTTTAATGAGTAAGCTAAGTAATGACCCCCATAGGTGATTTTAATGCAGAACTTTCAAACAGAATGTACAGTTTAAGTAAAGTTAAGTAAAACTCTGAGAAATAAAAGTGTACACATCCAAAAAAGCCAAGAAAAAAGCCAATGTACGACCCTGAAGCTAGCAAGGCTAGCTTTTAATGACCATGGACGCTGACATTCAAACTAACTTGACTGGAGTGCTAACACGCAAACGCTCTAGAAGAAAAAATAATAATGTTAAGTTTGTTGCCAGGGTAACATGTTCATTTCTAATTAGGAGTTAGTGAACATCTGAGACCAGTGTTGTCACGCAGCCCTTTTCAAATTGCTTTCAGGTTCAACGTTAGCTTTTTAGCCATTAGGGCCCTAAAACAACATGACAGCAAAATAGCCAGTGTTCCAACAATAAGTTGTGCGTGTGTGTGTGTGGGAAGGGAGTATGCAAGCTATATAGCATTTGATAATGGCAAGCTTGATATATGTGGTAATTAATGTGTTTCTAAATGGATGAAATTCATTGGGGCTTTTTGAGGCCAATAACACCTTTCATCCTTTTGTGTGGGAATTGGAGAAAAACAACTGGGAACAGACCGAACGACCGGTCCACTGGAGACATAATGAAATCAATTAGACAAACATCACTGATTTATTTTCACTTTTGAAACCAGACAGAATACAATTATATATTTTTTCCCTCCATTTCTTTTCCTGGCCTTAATGTTGTTTGTCTCTAATGTTTATTCAATGGTAACATATGAATTGTATTTGCTTTTGTGACACAAACATCCAATCAAAGGTATGTTTGGCCATGTGTGTGTCTCTGTGTGTCAGAAGCAAAGAACTAACCATTTGTTATTGAGTAGACCCTGTGTAGTTAGGAGATGTCAATGAATAAATTAGTCCTGATTCACAAACATGAAGGCAATTCCATCTGATTGACTTTGCCCTGATTGTAACAAGACGATTTACATGTTGCTATTACTCTGGTAACTGGTCAAAGTAGATTTATTTGAAAGAAATATGGAAGTGGGTGAATTGTGTGTGTGTGTCGGATTAAAGCACATGTGCAGAGTTTGTGAGTGTATCTTGGTGTATGCATGTGTATCTCCATAGACCCTTGTTTGCATATGCTTGTGTGTATGTGTATGTGTGTGTGTCTGACATTCTCCGCTAATGAAAAGCGCTTCTCTCTCCCTCTCCTTCTCGTTCCTCTCATCCTCTCCTCTCTTCACCGAGTTGAGTGGAAACCCGTCTAGCCCTCATTAAGGCTGACTGGCATTCGTTTGGCTTCTCTCTCTCTCTCTCTCTCTCTCTCTCTGTCTCTTTCTATCTGTTTCTCATATCACATATTCTACCCACAGCACCCGCTTGTAGCCTTCCCACATCATGGCTGCCTTCGTCCACAATTACCACCCATGTCATTATACGCCTGGCTCCCGTTCCACTCCGAAGAAGCTGCCAAGCCACACCATGATACTTCTACCCCCTGACACACACACACACACACACTCTATTTCTCTCTTGTGTTCTCTCACACACAGACACACACATCACCTGTGACCTCGTAGCAATGTAGAACAGCTGGACATAATAGTTGTTATTCTGAATCACAGGGGATCTTGATGGTCAAGCGTTTTCTAGGGACAGATATAGTCCCTTCAGATCTATTCTGTGTATAATGTTACCATGGTTCATTCATGGAGGACAGACAGGTCTATGTTGTTATCTGTGTATCAGTATTGTTTTGTTTCTTAATAACTCGTTAACAAACATCTACCTGCTGAAAAGACTTGACAGCTGGCCATACAATAGAATTGGTCATGTTGTGATGAACTTGCACACGGGGCAGACAATAATGATTTCAATGTCAGACTTGAAGTCAGTGTATTGAAAGCTTTTATCCAGTGTATTCTTATGCAATGTCATCCTGTATGCTCTCCAAGTGATTCTTTCAGAACCCTTAGCAACATGCTAACCCACCATAATGCTGCTAGCCCATCTCTGGCCTTTCTCTGAGGCAAATTTCACCTTTATATCTTACTTACATTTTTCATCAAGGCTTTATCCTCAATTTATTCCCTTGCAGCTTTAACATTATTCAAACAAGCCGCCTGGCTGCCACCCTATCCCACCCCACTCTTGAAAGAAATGGGCAAAGATTACTCGAAAGTTTCTGACATGGAGCATCACCTCCTTAAGCTACTCTTGAATGTTTCACTACATTTTCCTCTCCCTTCTCTCCCCTCTGCGGTTTAACTTGGACTACGTGTCTCCAGCACTTTGAAGCAGCCGGAGGTTAAGGAGGGAGAGAGAGAAAGAGACCTACCTGCTCCTCTCTCTTTTCGCCCTTTCAGGCTAATTAGACTGAAGCTAGAGTCTGATCAGGGACACCTCTCCCGTGCAGCCTAGGACCGCATTAAGTGTGTCCTGTCTGTGCGCGCATGTGTTACATAGCGTGTGTGTGTTGGTGATGGAAGAGAGAACACACACAAGCGACCGAATTCAAGTGTGTGCGCGCTTTGGCGGTGAATTCCAATCACTCCTCTTCTCACCCCCACCGAGTGGCATCGAGGACCGCGAGGCGATAACGACGGGACTTAGGCAGCGGTCTCTCTCGCCCTAATCACTAGCGTATTTCAAAGGCGAGAGCGCCAATTAAAACGGATAGGGCTCAATACGGGATTAGGGGGCCGAGGCTGTGAAGCCCGCAGCTCCCAACATGAAAATCAATGAGACGCGGCCGCGCAGGACCACAAGTTGGTGAGCGCTCCGAGAGCTCCTGGATGAACACGCCTGGGCACGGCGGGGGCGACGGGGAGTCGAGGTATGTGTGTGAGAATAAGCTTGAACATGTGTGTCACTTTGCAATCGCGTGTGTGCGTGTGCATGTGTCACTCACTGCACAAGTTTGAGTATGCAATTTTGTGTGTGAAAGTGTGAGTGTGCAGAGTCTGCAGACTAATGTGATGGATCAGAGGGTGATTTCAGACAGCTGAAGGAGTATGTGGAGGAAGCAGGAGGAGTAAGAAGGAACATGTCTTCGTCAGGGACAGGGGAGGAGAGTGAGCTGTTCTATTCTGGATGTTTTTCACTGGGTTTCATGTGGAAACGAGAGAGGACATGCAAACTCCATACATAAAGGCCAGGGAGGCCCAACCTCGACACTGACAGCCCTTGGGGGAACATGTCCCTCGTGCTAACAGGACCCCACGCCGGAATCACACCCTTGATCTTCTTGCTGTGAGACGGCAGTGCCAGTGTGCACTGTGCCAAGAGCCAGTAGATGGAGAGAGGGAGGTGTGGATGGAAAAATCTATATTCTTTTCAACTCGTGTTGTATTCGTTTATTTGTCATGTCAAGATAGAATATCTGCCCTACATTGGGCTAATCAATCTTATCACACGACTTAAATCAACATGATTACGAAGCATTAACTACCGTGCAATCAGGATGTTGTCGATTAGCTCCTGCTAACGTACTCGCCCTGTATACAATTACGCAATTAATGACCCATGAACATCTGAGTCATCCTCAATCTGGTCACAACAACGAGTGTGGGGTTTGAATCTGAGAGGATCCAATGGACAGAATAGGCTCTGGAGAGTTTAGGATAGAGTATTTGCTGGTCAAAATGTCATGATAGGGATGCTTTCCCATTAGTCAAGTCAAGGCCGTGTTAAGTCATGTAATTGCTGAAAATGATGGAAGTGGAATTGTTATGCGTGACTTTATGCCCGTCTTCCTCCAGGACCCAAGAAGCTCCAGACGGAGCCCTCTCCTTCAGCTCAGGGCCTGGAGGTCACACACTGAGCCAGGTTATTTCAGGTGACGTCTAATACCACTTGACAAGCTGATAACATATTTCATGTCAGGGCGTTTGACAATGTCAACTAATAAAGATAGATTGGGCTTTGTACACCCCCCTCACCCCACCACTCGTCCAGGTGACTTTGGCGTCACGGTCGCAGGTCCTCCTCTCGTTCCCGCCTGCCTCAGCACTTTCCCGTCCAGAGATCGGACTCGGGCTGTATCCAGCCCTCACCCATGATGCTTTGCAGGCGGAAGTCTTGGAAGTATTCCAGGAGGTGGCTGGTGCATGGAGAGAGGAAGGAGAAGGAGAAAAAGAGGAAGTGGGGTGAGGGGCAAGAGAGAAAAGTGCAATCTGTGAATATGAGAATGCAAACCTAAAACATGCACTCTCCCACATACACAGTCTTTGAATTGAAAATTGACATTCAAAAGTGCAGACAGGCACGCATGTCTAAACACATATATAGACAATCATACATACATGTAATGTGGCAAATGTGGCAAATGTGAATTTAATTCTGGGTCAGTAATAAACCTTTGAATGACTGTGGGTGTGGGTGCCCACCGATAACTAGCACATCTAAGTGATGAGGGTCTAGCTTTGGCAGCTCCACTTCCCTCACTTGAAAATGCACAAGTCAGACCATCCCTATGAGTAATAGGAGTCTGGGGAAGCACTGGCAGTTGGTTTTTGAAAGGTAGTGACAATTCTGTTGGAGAGATGACAGGAAAAGACACATAGTTCTGTCTATTTAGAGAAAGGATTCTCCTCAGGGTTGTATTGTCAACTGTAATTGTGAGTCGACTTGTCGTTGATCAATATGGCTGCCTACTTTGTCTAGTACACTTGGCATTTATTTATTTTAGTACTATTGGGTGCCACTAAAAATGACATTCTGCGATGACATTCTACACATAGGAAAAGGCGGTGTATGTTTCTATCATTAATAGAACTGACATCCAGGCTATTGAACTAATCTGCAAATGTTTTAAGCTTGTATTTCTTCACACAGCACCAATACTCACAAATTAGGTTTCTGCCCCTCCACCAAGTCTTCTGTTGGTACTGGATACAGAGCTTCGTATGTGCGGTCCTGCCCGGAACCATGGATGGCATACGAGTTCATTTTGTTGACGTTTGGTGGGAAGTACCTCCAGGGCAGCAGGGCCTCCCCAATCCATCGGCCCCCTGTCACACTCGCCGTGAATACCAGAGGAAGACCTTGCTGGGATGGACATGCACACACACGGGATGTAATTGGATCACAATTGTAATACAGGTATTGTATTACAATAATGAACAGTTTCATATTTATTATATAGGCAAGATGTTGGTCAATTATCATAATTCTAATAATATCATAATAGGTACAGTAAGAACACATTATAAGAATGTTATATATATTTGATCTGAGTTTAAGTATGTCCTCCTACCTGGAACGCTTGACCTCTTCCAGAGAGCAGCAGTACTAAGTGTTGTCCATGGCTGCAATTGAAAGTTAAAAGAGAAATGTGTTGTTTTTTGACTATTTATACCCATTGCACAATGAGAGCTGACCTAAAAAGACAGCTTTAGTTCAAAACTGGACTTACGGACAAACCTCCACTTCCAGATACTTTTCTGTAGTGCTGTCCAGGAAAAATGACTCAACCACTAGGGAGAGGGGACACGTCACAGTAAAGAGTGCTGCGTACGATGTGCATTCTTCAAGATGTCCATTCGAGTTCATAGTAGAACAGTCCGACTATTTACATATTCCAACAGCCTGTGGTTTGTGGTTGAAATTTTAAAAAATGTGACAAATGTAAGTAACATTGCACAAGGTGAATGTTTTGGGAGGAAACAAATGAATAGTCAACCAAGGTTCAAGAAAATAATTTCTAATCAATTATGTTAGGGGAACTAACAAGCACATGTGCCATATTGATGCTGATTGTAATGGCAAAACATCAATATGTGGAAATGTCAATATAAATAAGAAATTGAAAGAAACAATAAGTGCACAAAGGGAGAGGAGCAACACAATGGGTGTGAAGGCCGTCTAGTTCTTGAGTTATTATTCATCAGGATCTGACCATTTAGGCCCACACGTTGACCCCTCTTTCCATGCCATATAGGAGATACACAATATGGAAAGTACAGCAAGAGAATAAATTATGTTGATACAAAACTTCTGACCTCCCCAAGGCCCCAACTCCCACAACATTCACAAAAGAACATGATCAGATCAGGAAAAAGTTAAAGCTCAAATTCCCTATAATGCATATCTAGGCCCGTTTAATGTATTTTCTGAACCTTATTTGATGTGTGTAGGTGACATGACCAGGGAGGTCTTGATATTCAAAACAGTTCAACTAATTTAAAAATGCATGTAAAATCATTTTCGATCAAAACTGACGAACAAAAGGTTGTTCAATATTTAAACGTAATCCGTGATTATTCTGAGAGTAGTTTGTGATCAGTAGGTCACATCACCAAGGAGCTCTCAACATTTTAAAGTAAAACATGTCTTTCACTCCTACACTTTGTTTTACACTCCTTAACACATTACATTACATTCAACAACTGTATGAATATGGAATACTTGTCACATTTCCCATTGTTGTTAGATTTGGAAAGCAAAGTAATCTTAAAATGAAAACAGTGTTGTGCACAGCTTGTCAAACATTGTGACACCTGTTTGGAGTGTGTGGCAGGAGTGGTTTGAAAGCTATTGAGGTTTGAAAGCATGAATATCTGTTGATTATCCAACTTTAAATGTATCGGTCACAAATAATTGTGTTTTAAAATAAGTGTTTTAAGTTTTCTCTTAAAATAACAAACTTAGTTATAACTTATAATTGGCACTGCAGACTTACTGGTTAAGGGGATACAACAAGTGTTTTTTAAGCTTCATAAAGCTATTTAAATTTATTTTTGGGCTTATGTTTTCCATCCACCAGTTGTAATGCCATTAATTGGGTTTCTAGAGTAAATATAATTGCTCTATTATACAATGTTACTAATAATCTTCTTTCTTTTCTTTAAAGGTTATCTACAAGGACCCATTTCTGTAAACGTTTAAAATGTCAAACTTAGAAATACATTTACATCTTTATACCTTTCGAATATCCTCATTTTTACTAATTGGATGTAGACATCAAAACTCATGAATGAAGGTGTTAAGTGGTTTTGTAAAGGTGTCATGAAAACCCTCTTTTTGTGAAGCTTTAGCTCTGTTTTGTGTCTGTAGACTGCTCTCTGACCTGATAGAGGCAGCAGTTTTTACAAGCACCCAGCCTGATGAAAATCAAGACAAACTACCACTAATGCTGTTATTAAAAGGGATTCTTAAAATAAAAGAGTTTCCTTCCACACACCTTCATAGTCCCAGAGGCCGGGGAAGGGGTGGCCTGAGGGGCCAGGAGGACCGGGGGGGTCATTGAAGAACGGAGCCGACACAGACATCTTCATTCCTCCATCTCCAGGGGAAAACCTGACCTTTACAGGGTCGTGAGTCACAAGATTGCTGTCCCAGGTATGTCCAATCACAAACTCCATCTGTGAAATGAGAACCAACTATGAAACTATGCGTACACAAACAATATTATACAAACAATAATAGTACAGTGATACAATTTGGAAAGGGATATCTACTGTAAAGACATTAACAGCTGACAGGACCATATAATGATCTGAATTCAGATTCAAATTCTGACTAAATTCTCTAAGTTTGTTCCATGGGTAAAACTTTTCACACCAGCAGTGACAAACAATAATAAGTCATTTCAACAAAGCCATTACCTTGCCTTGGCAAAACGACTCCTTTCCTCAAGTATATGCCCACAGTGAGCAGATAGATACAGTAGGAAATGTATAAAAATATGATGGACTTTGGAGTATTGACTTCCTGGAATGAAACGCGGAACAGTTGTGTTAGTTGAGACAGGAAGGGACAATACATTAAGATGCACATGCCTGTGATTGGCTAACAACTCATCTTTAAACTGTCGGCGGATACGGGAGGTTGGGGTTGCAAAACAGACAATAAAAAAGGTAAACCTATGTTTGTGAGTTATTGATTTGAAAACCATATACACATGATTAAAATCCCAATTTAATAGCAACATATGCATTATGCTATCAATGCCTCATAATAAAAACATGTGCCCCTTGAAATCGGTGCAGCACTGCTACAGAGTTAGCGAACATAGACAGCTAGCACTAGCTACGCGGCCGGCGTCATTAGTTACACACTGTCAGTCACTACCCTGGGCTTGAGGGTACGCCTAGTAACCTCTAGCTAGCATGCAGGCAAGCAGCTTTGAAGTCGGCTTTAGTTTCATAAGTGCATAATAACTGATGCCATTCCGAAAACTCTCTTCATAGATGATTTGATTGTGCTAGAACTGCTGCTACTATACTGTAGCTAGCCTAAATAATAACTAATATGCGAGCTCTCGTAGTCCCCCCTTGGATCTGTCTTGAAACGATTAAAATCCTTTCACTGTAGTTATCTCATTGTACCTAGTTAGCTATGCTAAAAAGAAACGTCGATTATATCTGTTTCCTGTTGCAGACTGCAAAATGTCGACAGCAGACGCTGATTTTCTACGTGATCAAGGTGAGAGACCTCAACAAAAACATGAATCGAGTTATGAACGAATTCCCACCTCTAATTTCCCATGCAATAACTTTTATCTTGTCTCGGGGCTTGCTGATTTCATGCTCTGTGTGTATTATTGCAGTTCAAAGGCTAAACTCAGCTCTTAGACAGTATCAGGTGGATGGACTGCGCTCCCAACCCACAACTTCTGCTCAGGTAGCTTGCCCGACAGTAGATAAGCAACATGTCCATAGATTGGTAATGTCTACTGCTGTGCCATTAATCCCTCCCATCAGGCAATTCATCATCAGTGCGATGAGCTCCCTATGATGATAACATAAAAATGATAACGACGTATCTAAACCAATGTTTGTGATCCCAGGGTGAGGAAGATGCTGGAAGGGCAGAGTCTGCTGCCCCGTGGCTATCAGATAGGAGGTAGGACTCACCCTGATGACGGTTTAATGTGCCTATTAGCCTAGATAACAGGGCTTTATTGGGGTGGGCTGATGTGTTTGTTGTTTTTTCAGTATCATGGCCCCACTGATAGCGGAGTATGATCACCATATGGAGGAGATGAATGACCAGCTACAGAGATACCAGGTGCCAATCCCTCTGGCTGACGCAAAAGGGGAAAGCCTGCTTTCAACATTGACTGTCATCTGTTGAAAACACTTTGCCAGCCTCTCCTCACATCAATGTATCTTCCTCTTTGAACCGACAGATGCAGATGACAGATGTCAAACTGAAGCTGGAGAGGGTTGTAAAGGAGAATGAACGGTAAAGCTAAACCAAGTGACTAAGACTACCTGGCGTACAAAAGCGCAGAACAGCTGTTTATAAGTGTGTGTTTGTGTGTGTGTATGTGTGTGTGTATGTCCTCAGACTGCATGCTGAATTGAGGGAGCTGGTGGAGAGGCAGCTGCAGGCCCTACCTGTCGGGCTGGAGGGGGACACCCTTGGGGAGGAGGGCCTTGTCAAGAACCTACAGGAACAGATTCATCTCTCCGTACAGGTCAAACGAGTACACAATCTCACGTCAGTGTTAGCAAGTGGGTGATGTATGATGTAGTGTATGAAGTGTGTGTGTGTGTGTGTGTGTGCAGGAGAGAGAGCAGGCCATGGAGCTGTGGCAGACAGCATCCCAGGAGCTGGACAGACTACAGCAGCTGTACCAGAAGACCCTCTCTGACGGTCAACACCAGGTTGTTGAGCGACAGCATCTCAAGGTCAGCCCTGTTATCCACCAGATGGCACCATTGTTGTAGTTTTCAGCAGGGTTCCATACAAACCTATACAAACACAAGCACCATAATGAAAATAAACATAAATGCTACTTTGCTTTTTCTGTGATGTAGGATCAGCTGATCCAGTTCCAACAGCACACCCAGAAACTCCAAGTGGCCAATCAGAAACTAGAATCAGTAAGTTGGAGTCAAACAATGGAGCCTAACCAGCCCTCTGTTATGATGGTGATCTTAAGGACAAACCCAGAAAAGACCCATTTCAACATTCATATCACGTTTTGTGACTGGTCTATTTCCCTAAACATTCTAGTTACCATTCAAGTCCTCTCGGTTGCGTAACATTCTAAGACACAGTAATCCTTAGCTGACACACACACTCTAGCTTAGACAGAGAGAGAGAGAGAGACAGATTCGCCTGTACCTGTAAGTTTAGAGCAGTAAGGTGCCTTACACTCTTGCCTTCTGTTGCTCATGAATGTGTGTTTTCGTCTGTGTGCATGAGAGGGGAAAGTAACATTATATCCCACTCATGTATTTTTAATGAAGGTCTTACCTCGGGTTTCCCCGCCTCTCTCCTTGTAGCTGAGTCATTTTGACTACATGCTGTATTTCTCGTGGTTGCACAAAATAGGTTCTGTAAAACGGTGTGTGTGAGCTGTGAGTACGAGAAAAGGTTCTGTGTCTCGTTGCACTACCATGCCTCACCACTTGTGCTCTTGCATCTCGTGCCACCTGCAGACCAGCCAGCAGTTTGTGAAGACGGTGACGGAGCAGGGCACAGAGATGGAGGAGTTACGCATCCAGCTCAGGTACCGGCACTCTAACCGCATATACGATTACATCCAACATGGCCATCACACTATGTCCTTTTTTCTGCCACTTTTGTTTTAGACAACTGAAATTGTAGTTTGTCTCATGTTGCAGGCAGACAAAGACTGATCTGCGGACGGCTACAGCCAAAGTGGAGGAGATGACCAAGCTAATGCAGAACGTACAGGACCAGATGCAGCGAAGGGTAAGGATAACCAAGCATTTGGCTGTTGTGTAGGTTCTCACATGTTGGGACAGTATCACAGTATGCTTATGCAGGATCGTGTGTCTTTTTAAGGATGCTGATACCGTGGAGGCTCATGGGAGAGAGGAGGCCTCAGACCGGAGGCTGCAGCAGCTCCAGACGGCCCTGGGCCAGTTGGAAGCCAGGTGAGACACACACTCCCCCAACTCATTTTCTTCCAAGATACTTATCTTGCACACACAAACCACACACACACACACACACACACAATTCTATTCCCAGAACCGTATCCCATACTCTGTCTGTTACGTCCAAGTATCTCATTCTGCCGTCCTCCCCAGGTTGAAGGCGTCCTCCCAGGAGACGGAGGCCCTGCGCAGGGAGCGTGGGGTGTGGGAGCACCAGGTGGGGGAGCTGCAGGGCCGCTCCGCCTCCCTGGAGGAGGAGAGGTACGAGGCCCTGGCCAAGGTGCGGGACTCCATCCAGCTGGCTGAAGAGGCCACGCTGCACAAAGACCAGGTGGGGATGTGACTTCATCACTCTCTCTTCATCACTTGCTCTATCTCTCTTGTTTTCCCTATCTCGCGCTCTCTCTTGTTCTCGCCGTTTTATCTAGCTCTTTTTGAATGACTGTTTGTTTTATGGATTGCTCGACTGTGTTTGTTTATGTTCGTTCCTCCCAGGCCCTGTTGAGAGAGAAGCAGAAAGCTGATGAGCTGGAGAAAGTGAAGGAGGCCATCAAACAGCTGATTCAGGACGCAGCTGTACGCACCAGGAAAGAGGTACGGAACTTCCTTCCTGCTAGCCTTTGGTGTTGGCATAGCTTCCTGATAGTCCTGAACAATAGCTGTAGCTGGTAGCTTAGCTTCAACTCCACTTCGTTGTACTCCTTTCTGCTAGCCCTAGCTGCTAGCTTAGCACCAGCCCAAAATTCCAGTCCATATCTTATCCAGTCCAATTCTCCATCCTTGCCTTATCCTTCATATAAAACCCAACAACATCTATAGTACTTAAACAAGAACATGCATTCATATTTTTCTATCCAACCTCTGTCCAGCAACCAGCCCTTGCCCTTGAGCCTCTGTTTTGTGACAAAATGCTAAGAAACTCTCAATATGGGATACTGTGTTATAGTCCAAGACAAAACCGTGAAGAGAGACGTTTTCTTCTCTCTCAATGGAAGACCTGTACACTCCTCTCCCTTCATTGCCTCAGGGCAGACTAGTGCTCTAATAATGGATCTACAGTGAGCTACTTAACTCCCTAATCTTGTTAATTTTGCCTTGTGGATACTAATGTCACTTTGCGTCCCTCTGTGTAAGACCAGGCCTGTGTGTATATGTGGGACCTGGGACACCCAAAAATAGCCTTGACTATGGCCACAATGCATACACGGGTTTCAGAAGAATGTCATTTCCTCTCTTTATCTAATTCATTATTAAAACTCCAGGAAGACTAAGGCTGTAAATAGCTTTACCATTATTATTTCAGTTTCTATTAATAACACAAACGGATTTATAAACATTTGACTGTAAACCCCGTTTTTGAGAGTTTCGAAGAAGTGTGTGTGCCTGTGTTTCAGGTGGAAAACGTCCGTAAGCAGTGTAACGTCCAGATCCATCGCATGGCCGAGGAGCTCTCAGCACTACAGCTGGTAAGACCCTGTCATGGTGGTGGCCAAGTCAGCTGACTAACTGACCCACAAAGAGGGTACTCTTCCCAACACCGCTCTCCCCACCTCCTCTCCATGTCTCTCTCTCTTATTCAGGAGTGCGCCGACAAGGAGTCTCAGATCGAACGGTCGCTCAGAGAGAGGAGAGCAGTGGAGGAGGAGCTAGAGAAGGTGATCACAGACGCCAAATTTGCCACGTGTTTTCGAATGCGTGCCTTCGGCATGCCGTGATGCGTCACGATGACCCTTTCAGACATGAATGGAACACATCAGAACCCCTCCCCCTTCTCTCCCGGCGGCAGGTGTACAAGGAGGGCCGCGGAGAGCCCGAGTACAGGAAGATGGACGCCCTGCTCCAGAGGTGTCTGAACGCGGAGAGGATGAAGGATGACGTGAACATCACCCTGCAGAGCACCCTGAACAAGCTGAAGAAGATGGAGATGGAGTGAGTCGTTACAACTGAGGAGGATATGCATGTTTTTATTCAGTTTGAGTTGGATTTAAGTCTCAGTTCAACTTTGAGTCCATCCGGTTATGGTAAACCTATTAGGTTATGACAATAGCTCCCCCTTTTTCCTTTTAAAAATTAAATTCAACCTTAACTTTTCCAGGCAATTGATAACATTCTTATTTACAATAATTCCTCTCCATCCTCCTCCCCTCCACCCACAGGTACGGCGAGGAGCTCTCCCGGGGCCAGGAGGAGGTGCGTAGGATGCAGACGGCGTTGGCCGCCGTGCGGGAGGACTGCGCCGGCGTGAGCGAGGAGCGCCTGCAGCTGCAGCAGGAGAGCCTGCAGCTGCGCCGGGACATGGACGAGCTGCGGAAGAGCAGCCTGCAGGCGCAGAGACGGGCCAAGCAGGAGGTGAGAGGCGCACGCACGCACGCATGCATGCATTCACAGTGTGGCTGTAGGTATCCCAGACACCCCCCAAATCAGGCACGGTCACAGAACGCTCTGACCCACTCCCACCTCTCCACCCCAGGTGTCCCAGATGGAGCAGGAGTACCTGATGAAGGAGCAGGGTCTGGACGCGCGGGTCCGGGAGGTGGAGGAGAGCAGCCGGACGTCCAGCGCTGACCTGACCCGCCTGCTCGCAGCCCAGCAGAAGAGCTCCCGCCGCTGGAAGGAGGAGGCGAAGGCCCTGGCACAGGCGTTCGAGACTAAGCTTACCAGCCTCAGGTAAATCCTTGGCAGAAACTCACACACGACACTCTATTCCTGGAGAGATATGCTCTTGTAGGATTTGTAGCTCCAACCCTAATACAACGCACCAGCCATTCAGCCATTAGGTGGGCTGTAAGACACACACAGCTTAGTTATGCAATTAGAATTGGACAGGGACATAGGTTTGTCAGTGAGCTACAATGATGTGGTGCGTGGGTGGGTGTTTCAGGGCTGAGCTAAACCGGCAGAAGCAACGCTCTCAGGAACTGGAGACGCAACTGGAGGCGGACCATGAGGCCATCGCAGAGGTGAGAGCATCACACGCACACACTGCATTTTCTTTCTCCCTACACGACCCCCCACCCATTTTCTCACTCCACTTGTTGAAATCAATTCCCTACCAACAATGCCACTTCTATTCTCGCCATGTTCACATCTTGTGTGTGCGTCTCTGTGTTCACATCTTGTCTGTGTGTGTTCACATCTTGTGTGTGTGTGTGTTTTTACATATTTTGTGTGGGTGCGTGTCTCTGTTCACATCTTATGTGTGTGTTTGTCTGTTCACATCTTGTGTGTGTTCACATCTTGTGTGTGTGTGTGTGTGTTCACATCTTCTGTGTGCGCGTGTCTGTGTTCACATCTTGTGTGTGTGTGTGTGTGTGTCTGTTCACATATTGTGTGTTTGTGCATGTCTGTGTTCACATCTTGTGTGTGTGTGTCCACGTGTGTGTAGTACGAGAGACAGATTGCAGAGCACCAGGAGAAGAATGGCCGTCTCCAGAGGCGTTTAACACAGGCAGAGCAGAGGGCAACCTCCGTAGCACAACAAGTAAGGGTCTTTCACAGCGTGCCACTTCAGCGTGATATTACTGATGATTTTGTCAAGCGAGGAAGGACGCAAACATGTAGGAATTCTGCCTTTTTAAACAGGGCCAGGGTTTTTTTACCTGTTGGTATCTTTCAGAATTAATGTCCCATTGTTTTTCAGGTGAACATGCTGACCTCACAGAGGAGGAAAACGGCGTCCACCATGGATCTGGAGACTATATGACCGCCATTGTAACTACCAGAAACCATAGCAACTGCACTATATGATCCATTTATAGCTTACTGTGCCATTTTTTACATTTTTATTAATTTATCAATAAATTAAAAAACTACATTTGTGGTCTTGGCGTCTTTTGTGATTTACAGGGTTAAACATATATGGCTTGTTGTAGATTCAGGTATTCAAACTATGAACCAATTCAATTGGGACGAAACGAGATCGGTTGAGTCAGAGCCATATGAATGGCTCTGGGTTGAGTGTGCGGATTCATTGTGTTACCGGTGTACGAAAGCAAAGTGAAGATACGTATTATGTAAGTGTAGGTTTCTGCAAATCTCCCACACAGGTCATATTGGAGAAAAATTTGTATTTGTATTTTTTGCAATGGAATTTCCCATTGAAATGTAACATTTGTTATTACATACCATCCATCTCCTGCACTCAAGTGCCCCGGTGTTTGGTCGCGTGGTATGCCGGGAGCGGAGCTTGTTGCTAAGAAACAGTAAACTTCAGATTTGCCAACATCAGTTTTCTTGTTTTGGATAGACAACTTTTCGACGTTGCTTTTGATACATGCATTTAGGAAGATTACCTCCCAGCTAATGTCTTCCATAACTTGTCATTGACCTGTAAGTAATAATTCACATTAATTGACAAGTATATATTTGATAGCTTGCTAGTCTAACGTTAGTTCAAAATGCCTTTGGGCGTTGTATTAGCATACGGCTAGATACGTACGTAGACTACCTAATATCTAGCCTAGCTTTATTGATCTAAAGTAGCAAAGTGTGTTTTATTAACTCAATAAATTGTCAACATCTTCTCCCCCTCCGCCCGACCCTACCCTCGGATCAGTCCTCTATCCCTACTGACCGGACCGGGTAGGCTACTACTGGGTTTTAGGAGGGGCGTGTCATGTCGTCCTCCGTGACCCAGAACACTCCGGGTGACTCACCTCGCCGCCAGGCTAGCTCGGGCAGCAGCGAGAAGGGGGGCACAGCCGGGTCGTCCTCGACCAGGCAGCGGAGAAAGTACGGCATGCCCGTGGGCCATGTAGACGCGGAGGTGCTCAGGTCAAGACTAGTATCGGTAGCACCGGCTCAGTGTCGTGGTAACCCAGACGCTCTGGTGTTCACACACTCGACCAGGGCCCAAGAGCGCAGGAGGGCGGGTCAAAAACCAATGCTGCTGGAGATACTGGTGTGTGTGTGTATATAGTGTGTGTGATGTAGTGTTGGTTACTTATGTATCCATAAAAAACACATATTGACAAAGTGGGTCAGTTGATACCTAAATCACATATTATATATCTAGACTAACATTTCCAAAGAGTCCTTAGAGCATAAATACAGATATATAGCAGAAACATTAATATCCACATTTTATGCAAACCCTGTTCCCATCGCAACCATGTAGCCCGTGTTGAAGAAGTACCAGGACCAGAAGCACCCCGAGTTCATCTACAAGCAGAACCGGGAGAGGCTGATCCAGTCAGGCTGGAAGCCCCCCACAGCCTCTCCCCTTGGGGTGGCGTGGCAGGACGAGCCCCAAGAGAGCTCCAGCCTGCACCTTCCTGAGCTGCCCGTGCATGTCAGGGACAAACAGGTCAGACACGAGCAGAGAAAAAAGACGAGCGCAAGTCCATCGTAAGAGAGGTAAACAAAGAGAGAGAGGGAGAGAGGTACCAAGTCCTGTCTCGATGTTTCCTGTTCCAGGTGCGTCATGACCAGAGCGCGCTCTGTGGCCCCACCCCCCCCCAAACGCCCCCGCTCTGCCAAGACCCCCTCCGGCGCGCTCCTTTCCGCCACAGCCCCTCCCCCGGGGAGTCCGCTCAGCCCTTCCAGTTCGACTCGGCCGAGGAGGTGGTCCGTGCCAACATCCGCTCCCCCGCCGACATCGTCAGGGTCATCAGAGACAACCCCCACCTCGGCTTCCTGTACATGACCTCAGCCGTGCCCAAGTCCTCCATCAAATATGACGCCTACAACCTCAAGTGAGACACACACACACACACACCAACAAACACATTCAAATCCTGTATGTCTCCCTCCAGAAGTGAGACACGAATCAAAACACGACGCTGAAATGACGCCGCGCACACAGAGACGGGTCGCCGATAAAGCGTTCCCCATATCCTTTCAGGATGGTGACGTATGAGAACATCAACAAGCAGGACTACTACATCGTCAGCCAGCAGGGCGTGACCTCCATGTGCGGCGGCCAGGTGGACTTCCTGCCCCTGGAGCGCTGGCTGCAGGAGTACCAGTGCCATCGGCGCCTGCTCCGCATCCCCACCTTCGTCCTCTTCAGGAAGTGGAAGGCCTTCCGCGTGTGGAGGACCAACGTGCGCTCCAAGAAGTTCAACAAGTGCAAGAAGTCTCTGCGGGAGCGCCTGTTCATCGTCAACGAGGTGTGCGGCACAGTGAAAGGCTCCTTTTGTTTGTTTTGTTTGTTTCTGGGTTGGTTGTATATCCATATTCACTGTTTGTCATGTGACTGACCTACGCTGCTGTTCCTCCCCAGTCTTTGCGTCCTGCTCTGATCAACATCAGGGAGATGTGCTACAGGATCAGTGACATGGGCCTCTGTTGTATTGACAAGGAGCACACGTACACTCTGGAGGACTTCCAGGAGGCCCAGTACAAACAGCTGGAGGAGGTGCGGAGCGTGTGTGTGTCTGTGTGTGTGTGTGTGTCTGTGTGACCTTGTAGGCATTCAGAGTGTGAGCGCCTGTGTCTCATAACAATAACATGGAAAGGTGTCTCTTGTATTTTTTGTAATACTCTGATGTGTTTTTAGTACAATTTGAAGTGTTTGCTTGTGTGTGTTTATCTACAGGTTGCGTCTCGTTTAAAAGATTTCAGAGAGCTGGTAAAGGAGGTGACCATGAGTGCGTGTCGCACAACCATGCTGGAAGCTGGATACACACCTGACTACAGCAACAATGATGGAGGTACACACATTCACTCACCCATACACACACACACATACGCGCTCCATCCCTCATGATTTGAATAATCTCTGACCCTGTGTGTGTTTGTTTGTATGTGTGTATGCGTGTGTGTTTGTCCTTGTGGTGTGTGTATGCGTGTGTGATCAGGTGAGGAGACAGAGAGTAAGCCTTCTCCTGAGATGGATCTGATGTTTGAGGAGGATGCAGAGAAGATGAGCTACACAGAGCAGGCCAACAAAAGATACCACTGCAGACGTCTCACCTGGTTGGTCACACTCAACCATCTCCCTCTCCATCTTGATTGTAGTTTTAACCACATCGCTTTTCTCCCTCCATCTTGTTTGTAGTTTCAACCAGATTGCTTCTCTCCCTCCATCTTGTTTGTAGTTTCAACCACATTGCTTCTCCCTCCATCTTGTTTGTAGTTTTGTCCGACTGGCAGACTACCTGATAGTGAACACCATGCATATCCTGGTTGTCAACTCTGTGGCGGGGCTGCTGGCGGTGCTGCAGGAGCAGATCAGCTGCACCCCCACGCACGCTGTCATCCACAGCTGGGCTGACCCCGACGCCGTGGCCGCCGTCCCCGATGCCAGGAGCAACACCACCGCCGCAGCAGCCGATGACACAAACAAGAAGGTAACGCCCCGGAGGTTCAGGAATCACTTACTGAGACTTTGGGTTCTCTGTTATATGTCCTTTGTGTGTGTGTGTGTGTGTGTGTTTGTGTGTTAGGCGGCCGCGCTAGATTCCAGTTCCGAGGCCCCTCCCCTGCAGCCCATGTTCATGTCGGAGCTCATGCTGGAGACCCACGCGCTGACCTACGAACCCTCCATCGACCAGTTCCAGGTCGGCTCCTCCCCCGTGATGTTATCATGACGCGCCGGGGTGAAGTACCGCTCCGACTCCCACCTGATTTCCCTCATGTTGACGTATCCCTGTGCGTGTTCTCCTGACAGGAGTGTGTAACAGAGATCATCTCTCGGTTCCACGAGACGGTTCTCTCCCTGGAGACGTTGGTTCCTGACTCGTACTTTGATGCCTTCACTCAGCCCATGATCAGTAACAAGGTGTGTCACGGGAAAACACCTATCAGGATGCCCAGCTCATAATCTTTTTCTAGATTTATAACTTAATTTTATAACTGTGTGTGTCCAGATAGAGGAGAAGGTGTGTGGAGATGGTCCCAGTATGGAGTCCATGCTTGAAGATGACAAACACCTCACGACCATCGTGCTCAACATCAAGGTCTGCACACACACCAGATGATCCTCTCACCTAACATGACTGGAGAGGTGATCCTATGTTCCTCTCTCTGGCACGCTTCCTTTCACCCCGCACAGCAATCGCTCCAGTTTGCCTTCGACTCGGCCAGCGTGTACGCGCGCACCTTCGAGCGCTTCCGTCTCGTCTACCGGGAGAACGAGAGCCTGGACCTGGACAAACTCCGGCAGCAGGACCACGGTACTCTTCATCACCTTCATCATCATCAGTGACGTTACTAATGCCTAAAATGAGGTGTATGAAGGTTTAGATCTGCTGTCTCTGTGTGTGTTTTTTTGGCGTGTGTGTTGGCATGTGTGTGTGTGTGTTGGCATGTGTGTGTGTGCGCTCAGGGGTGGCGTTCTTTGCGGAGAGCCTGGAGAAGTACCACCGGGAGCATAAGGAGGCCCTTGGCCATCAAGCAGAAGAGACACCTGGGCATGCTGCTGGTGGACACCACCCAGCTGAAGGGCACGCTCATCCCCTCACCCCTGAGGTGTCTGGAGGTCAGGGCACACACACATACATGTGATGTACATGGGTGCAGAGACACGCAGGGGTGCACACACACACACACACACACACACACACACACACATCCCTCACCTGTGTCCCCTCCCCCCCCCCACTCCCCTCAGGCCATCAACGACATGCTCCCCCTGCTGGCTAAGAGGAAGATAGACGCCGTCATCGCCGAAGCCCAGGACGCCCAGTTCAAGCTGGAGTTCGGCCCCACGGCGACCATCGAGTTCGTCAACTCCCTCACCTTCCTGGAGGAGGTCCAGGAGAGGGTGAGAGAACGCCATCATCATCATCATCAAGAGGGATGTTGTCTTCCCTGTCATGGAAGCAATACAATTTGTGTACTCTACTCTCCTTTCCTCTACTCTCCTCTCCTCTACTCAGATAGTGGTGCTGGACCAGCAGACAGAGACCGTGACTGAGATGTACAAGCTGATTGGCCAGTACTCCGTGCCCACGCCTCCTGAGGACTTTGCCGTGTACGCCACGCTCAACCCCTCCATCACCTCGGTGAAGAACGCCATCGACAAGGCGGTGGGCGAGAAGGACTCCAACGTGGACAAGTTCTGCACCCACCTGCAGAAGGACATCACGGAGCTTAACCTGGAGGTCAGGAGGGTGCAGCAGCAGGCCCAGGTAACCACGCGTCTGTGTGTGTGTGTGTGTGTGTGTGTGTGTGTGTGTGCGTGTGTAAGTGCACACCTGTGTGTTTACACATTTGCATAATCAAATAGATGCATACATTCCCTGACACTCTTGATCTTGAACTCTTGCGCTCTTGAATATCCACGCAAGTAAATACGACAGTGTTTCCACGCCTGATTGCATGTGTGTGTGTGTGTGTGTGTGTGTGTGTGTGTGTGTCATCAGGACCGTATGATCCTGGACATCGAGGCGGATCGGCCCAAGCTGCGCCTGCTGCTGGATGAGATCCAGCTCTCCATCGACGAGCTGCAGGCCCAGGCCTTCACCTACAGGTCCTACCAGAAGAACTTCAAGGTGGAGTCCTGCTCTTGCCTCCAGGGGGCGCCCCAAACTCACTCTTCATGGAAGGCCGTTCTTTACTGGAGAAATATCTGTTCTGGAATGGATTCATTTTAGGCTCTTCGTAATCCCATACTTACTTCCAGTTGACCCCATAATTCCTTATTTACTTCCAATTGACTTTTTAACCTTTGACCCTCCAGGTGGAGGTGACCAAGTATGAGGCCCTGGAGGAGCTGAGTGCGGAGGTCAAGCTCAAGCACCTGCTGTGGGACTCTCTGGAGGAGTGGGACCTCCTGCAGGCTGGGTGGATGGAGGTGGGATGGAGAGAAGGGGTTGTGGGGGTTGGAGTAGGATTATCTGGCGTCAAACACCTTGACTTGACATGGTGCACTCCTCCTCTCCCCTCCTCTTTTCTGCTTTTCTCTCGTTTCCTCTCATCCTCCCCGCCCCTCCTCTCCAGTGTAAATTTGAGGAGCTGGACCCAGAGCAGCTGAGCATCCAGGTCAACAAGTACGCCAAGTCAGTGAATCAGCTGGAGAAGGGCCTGCCCCCCGAACAACGTGGTGCCCCACCTCAAGGAGAAGGTGGAGGCCATGAGGGAGAAGGTGTGTGTAGTTTGAGCCCTGGTTCTTCCTTCAGACTCATGGTCAAGGTTGGGTGTATGCGCTTGTGAGTGTGTAACGGAGCACGTGTGTACCTGTGTGTGTGCGTGCGTACAGCGTAACAAACATGTGCTCCCCCTCCTCCACAGTTGCCGGTGGTGACGGACCTGCGTAACCCGTCTCTGAAGGGCCGTCACTGGGAGATGCTGGAGGCCGTCGTAGAGGCCAGCCTCACCGAGGAGCCTCTCACTCTGGCCTCACTGGAGCAGCTCAACATCTTCAACTACACCGTTGAGATCCAGGAGGTAACACACACACACACCGCACACGCATTGACACACACACACTGACTGGCACGGACACTCACACAGAAAGACACACACACATGGACAGACACACAAACATATCTACTTGTCGTGGGTTCCGATTCTCTTTCTTCCCTGAGAGAAAAGAGGCTGTCACTGTGTGGTGATGTGGTGAAGTGATGATGTGAGGATGTGGTGAAGTGATCATCATGATGTGAGGATGTGGTGAAGTGATGATGTGATGATGTGATGAAGTGATGATGTGATGAAGTGATGATGTGATGAAGTGATGATGTGATGATGTGATGAAGTGATGATGTGATGAAGTGATGATGTGATGATCTGGTGATGTGATGATGTGGTGATGTGATGATCTGGTGATGTGGTGATGTGGTGATGTGGTGATGTAGTGAAGTGATGATGTGGTGACGTGGTGATGTGGTGATGTGAGGATGTGGTGAAGTGATGATGTGATGATGTGATGAAGTGATGATGTGATGAAGTGATGATGTGATGATGTGATGATGTGATGATGTGATGATGTGATGTTCTGGTGATGTGGTGATGTGGTGACGTGGTGATGTGGTGATGTAGTGAAGTGATGATGTGGTGACGTGGTGATGTGATGATGTGGTGACGTGGTGATGTGGTGACGTGGTGACGTGGTGACGTGGTGACGTGGTGATGTGGTGACCACCCTGCTCTCCCCTCCAGGTGTCTGGCCAGGCCTCAGGAGAAGCTTCCCTAGAGACCATCCTCAAGAAGGTAAGGGAGGGAGAGGTGCTGGGAGGGAGGTAGGAAGGGAGGGAGGGGGGGAGGGAGGGATAAAGGAAGGAAGGAAGGAAGGCAGAGTGAGGGAGGGGAGGGATGGATGGATGGAAAAAGGAAGATTTCCCAAAGAGATACTTGTGTGTTAGTGAACCCTGGCCATGTGTGTTTAGGTGGAGGACTCGTGGAAGACCAGCGAGTTTGCGGTCCTCTCCCACCGCGAGACCAAAGACGTGTTCATCCTGGGAGGAACGGACGACATCCAGGTCAGGATCATCATCATCCTCCTCCTCACGCTCCATCATTTTATCCCACCCTCATCCTACGCTCATCTCTGTGTGTCTGTTTGGTGTGTGTGTGTGTGTGTGTGTGCGGGCTGCCAGGTGCTCCTGGATGACAGCACCATTAACATGGCCACGGTGGCGTCGTCGCGCTACGTGGGACCCATCAAGGCCAGAGTAGACGACTGGCAGAGACAGCTGGCCCTGTTCAGCCAGACCCTGGTGAGATCTCCGCACACCCAGGATGATTAAGGCTCGAAATCTTTCCGTCTGGAACATAATGATATCTAAGCAGTAAACAGTGTGTACCGTCAATTCTGTATCAATTGTTTATGATTTGGTGATGGACATGCATGATTGTGGTCCTCCCCTCTCTCTCTCCCGCTTCCCACCTCCCTCCCTCCCTCTCTCCAGGAAGAGTGGTTGACGTGTCAGCGTAACTGGTTGTACCTGGAGAGCATCTTCAGTGCTCCAGACATCCAGAGACAGCTGCCCGCTGAGGCCAAGATGTTCCTGCAGGTGGACAAGTCCTGGAAGGAGATCATGAGGAAGGTCAACAGGCTGCCCAACGCTCTGAGGGCCGCCACTCAGCCCGGTACACACACACACACACACTCCTACCGACATACATACACACAAGCACATACAAGGATACACACACACACACTCCTACC
>CAEFZP010000352.1:175000-203158 GCA_903064625.1 Mallotus villosus
ACTGACAAACCCAAGACATTGGAATTATGATCATAGTTGTGATAATGATCCGCTCCACACCTTGCTCGTTTTAGCTGTCAGTCGACAGTTGTTTCACCCAATCACCGTACCCCCTTCTCAGATGATGGGGAAGTTCTTCAGCGGCCTGGCCCAATCGGGAGCCTGGTGCTGCTTCGACGAGTTCAACCGCATCGACATCGAGGTGCTGTCTGTCATCGCCCAGCAGCTCATCACCATCCGCAACGCCAAGATGGCCAAGGTACACAGGGCCCCCTCCCGCCTTGGAAGTCCTGAGAAAAGCACTACGCATGAACAGGACTTTGACTCGAGGAGAGGGTTTTAAAGGGACTCTTTTTGTGTGTGCGCTTGTGTGTTTGTGTGTGTGTGTGTCTGTGCCTCTGTGTGTGTGTGTCTCTCTCCAGCTGTCCAGGTTCATGTTCGAGGGCCGTGAGATCAAGCTGGTGATGACGTGCGCTGCCTTCATCACCATGAACCCAGGCTACGCAGGCCGCACTGAGCTGCCAGACAACCTCAAAGCCCTGTTCAGACCCATCGCCATGATGGTGCCCAACTACGCCCTCATCGCCGAGGTCAGAGAGAGAGTGTGTGTGTGTGTGTGTGTAACTACGCCGTCATCGCCAAGATCAGAGAGTGTGTGTGTGTGTGTGTGTGTGTGTGTGTGTGTGTGTGTAACTACGCCCTCATCGCCGAGGTAAGAGAGAGTGTGTGTGTGTGTGTGTGTGTAACTACGGCCTCATCGCCGAGGTCAGAGAGAGTGTGTGTGTGTGTGTGTAACTACGCCCTCATCGCCGAGGTCAGAGAGAGTGTGTGTGTGTGTGTGTAACTACGCCCTCATCGCCGAGGTCAGAGAGTGTGTGTGTGTGTGTGTGTGTGTGTAACTACACCCTCATCGCCGAGGTCAGAGAGAGTGTGTGTGTGTGTGTGTGTGTGTGTAAGTAACCTAATACCTAGCTTTGACTTATTCGGTGTTCCTCTGAAAGTGAATGTGACATTGAGTGTCTGTGTGTGTGTGTGTATGTGTGTGTCTGTGTGTCTGTGTGTGTGTCTGTGTGTGTGTCGGGCCGTTCCATCCCAGGTGATCCTGTACTCTGAGGGCTTTGAGTCCAGTAAGACCCTGGCCAGGAAGATGACCCAGATGTACAAGCTGTGCTCGGAGCAGCTCTCCCAGCAGGACCACTACGACTTCGGCATGAGGGCCGTCAAGTCTGTCCTGGTCATGGCCGGGTGAGACGGCCGGCTCCACTCAGGGACTGGGGGTGCACTTTATGGCATGTCATGGATTTCAGGGGGCATAACATTCGTTCCCATCACCTGCGTAGCTCATCCAGTCATAACAGAGCAGGCAGCGATCACAGGAAGATTCTGAGTCACGCACACGACATGAGGAAGGCGTCGTTCAGGACAACGACTGAGTCAATCGAGTGACTCAGCCCGATTGTCTGGGAAGCATAATGACTCTTTTATGTATGTTTCCCTTTGGAGAAATGGAAAGTGCTGACGTCACAGTTAGCTTGTTAAGGCTGAGAATCTCTGCTCTGTTTCCAGCCCACAGCCCAAGTCTGCTGCCAATGATCCCAGAGGGTGTGTGTGTGTTCTGTTGCTGTACTGAGGACTAGACAAAGATGAATCTCCCCATACATTTCCTGTTCGCTCCAAACCCACTATTTCGATCATAAATATTAAAGGCAGAAATGCCCCACCCCCCCCCAAATAAAAAAGAGCAGACATGCACGTGTGTGTGTGTGTGTGTGTGTGTGTGAGTGCATAACGTGGTTTGTGAAGGTAACCCTTCCGAGTGATGCATGTGGTAATAAGTACAAGTTCTCGAGGGTTTCAGTAATGGCTGAGTGATTCATGGGAGATTCTCAGACACTTTGCCATGTCGTATGTTAACCAGGACAAGCGCATTAGTTACCACAGCTTGATTGTGTGTGTGTGTGTGTGTGTATGTGTGTGTTCCCCAGGTCTCTGAAGAGGGAGAACCCTCACCTAAGTGAGGACGTGGTTCTGATCCGGGCCCTGAGAGACGCCAACCTGCCCAAGTTCCTCACAGACGACACTGTTCTATTCAGGTAAGGTTCTGAGCTAGGCTAGAGGAGGGCTGAGGGCCTCATGCTAACGCTATAGCTCTTAGGAAGAACCATCGAAAGGTTCTGCTTTCATGGTACACCTAGTGACCAGACTCTCACCATCCAGTGTGTATGTGTGTGTTAGTGTCTTTGTTTTCAAATGTGTGTGTGTGTGTGTACATGTGTGTGTCTTTGTGAGGGGAGGTGAATGATGAGTGAAGCCGCCAGGGAGCTTTTATCTGGGGTGGCTTTTATTCACACCACGTCCTCTCCTCCTCTCCCACCCCTCTTTGTGATGTACATTTATGATCTGTGTGTGCGTATGGGTCTGTGTGCCCTTGTCTTTGTGATAAATATTTATAACGTGTTAGTGTTCCCATGTCTTTGTGATGAATATGTATCCTGTGTGTGTGCATGGCCATGTCGTTGTGATCGATAACACGTGTGTGTCCTAGCGGTATCCTGTCTGACCTGTTCCCGGGGGTGTGTATCCCGGAGCACGACTACGGCATCCTCCACTCCACCATCCTGGACTCTCTCACGCTCCGCAACCTGCAGCCGCTCGCCACCATGACCAACAAGGTCCCCACCCCCCCCCTCTACCCTCCCAACCCCCCCCAAACACCACCCTACCCCCCTCTCCCAACCCCCCCACACACCACCCAACCCCCTACCCCCCCTCCCCAACCCCCCCCAAACACCCACCCTACCCCCCCCCTCCCAACCCCCCCCCACACACCCACCCCAAACCCCTACCCCCCCTCCCCAACCCCCCCCAACACCACCACCCTACCCCCCCTCCCCAACCCCCCCCACCACACCACCACCGTCACAACAATCCAGACATTCACATTTCTCTCTCTCTCTCTCTCTCTCCTCACTCATCTCTCCTCTCTCTCTATCTCTCTCTCTCTCTCTCTCTCTCTCTGTCTCTGTCTCTCTCTCTCTCTCTCTCTCTCTCGTCTCTCTCTGTCTCTCTCTGTCTCTCTCTCCCCCCCCCCAGGTCATCCAGCTGTATGAGACCATGATCGTGCGCCACGGTGTGATGCTGGTGGGCCCCACGGGCGGGGGCAAGACCACGGTGTACACCGCGCTGGCTGACACCCTGGAGACCCTCCATCGCCTAGGTTACGGCGCCAACAACCCCTTCTACCTGCCCGTCAAGACCTACATCCTCAACCCCAAGTCTGTCACTATGGGGGAGCTGTACGGAGAGGTACCCTGACGCTACACCCTGTGACCCCCTGACCCCGCCACTCTAAACCTGACGTGTTAGGAACCACAGAACTACATTTGAACTCCTCATTTATAACTTCTAATCCCTACATTGTAACTCCTTACCTCTTATCCCCAAATCCCTCACCAAGTAACAGACCCTTGACCCTTGACCTCCCCCGCCTCCAGGTGAACATCCTGACCATGGAGTGGCGGGACGGCCTGATGGCCCTGAGCGTGCGCGCGGCGTCCAACGACACCAGCGATGACCACAAGTGGATCATCAGCGACGGGCCGGTGGACGCCCTGTGGATCGAGAACATGAACACGGTCCTGGACGACAACAAGATGCTGTGTCTGGCCAACAGCGAGAGGATCAAGCTGACGCCCTCCATACACATGGTGTTTGAGGTCTGCCTCTCTGTGTGTGTGTGTGTGTGTGGGGGGGGGGTTCTCTGTGTCTGAGGGGGGGCTGTTAGAGAGAGGGGTGAGAAAAGCCTGTATTTGTGTATCTGTGCATTTGTCTATGTTCTTCTGTGTGTATTTGTGTGATTGTATGTATTGTTGCACATGTGTGTGTATTTGTTCATGTGTGTATGTGTTTGTGTGTGTCCCAGGTCCAGGACCTTTCGGTGGCATCCCCAGCCACAGTGAGTCGGTGTGGGATGGTCTACATCGACGCTGATGAGCTCAAGTGGACCCCCTACGTCAAGACATGGATCACTAGACTAGGCAAAAAGGTATAAAAACACCCAGACAACAAACAACAAAACACCACCACCAAACAGGGTTATTATTCTGTTATTTTTTTGTTTTGTTGTGGTGTTTCTTGTTTTTGATGAAAACATCCTTCCTACTGTCAGCGTTTCTGTTTGGTGAGAAATGAGTCTTTCAAAGGTGACTCTGTACTGCCCCTCCTAAGTGGAGGTCCATGCCCTGAGCAGGGGGCTTTGAACTCTCTCTTTCTGTTTTGCAGGACACGCATGTTTCAAATGTTTTCAGGGGCTTACCTATGATTTTGAGCTGACAAAGTGCTGTGGGGTGTCTGTTAGTATGTTTCCTGTCTGGCCGTGAAAGTGATGAGACTGGAGTTTGCGCACAGCCCTTCAATTCAACACACGTGGAAGCAAAACGTTGGAAAGGATCCGACTTTCTCTTTCTCTCTCTGTCTCTCTTTCTGTCTTACTCTTTGTCTCCCTACCTGTCTCTCTTTTTCCATCTATTTCTCTCTCTCACTCTTTTTGTCTTTCTTTTATCCTCCTTTCTTTGTGTCCCTCCCCCAGTTCCCAGAGCGGGTGCGTACCTACCTGCTGGAGCTGTTTGAGCAGTACGTGGAGCGCGGCCTGCAGTTCATCCAGCGGCGCTGCGTCCAGGCCATGGGCCAGGTGGACATCAGCAAGGTCACCTCCCTCTGCTGCCTGCTGGAGGCTCTGCTGCTCGGCAGCGGGGGGCCGGACCTCGGCATGGTGCGGCCACACACACACACGTGTACACACGTATACACACACACACACACACACGTATACACACACACGTGTACACACACACACACGTGTACACACACACACACGTGTACACACACAAACACGTACACGGGTGGATGGGAGAACGTATGCGTATGCGGTATGCTGATTCCACATGCACTCTCATAGCCGGACATGTCGTTCCAGATCTTGGAAACAAACTCTCCTCTGTATGTCTGTGTGTGTGTGTGTGTGTGTGTGGATGTGTGTGTGTGTGTCAGGATGCCAAGAACCTGAACAGCGTGGTGTGCCAGACCTTTGTGTTCTGCTACCTGTGGTCTGTGGGGGGCAACGTGACGGATGATCACTGGGACGCCTTCGACAGCTTCGTACGGCAACAGTTTGAGGACAACAGTGATGCCAAGGTAGGGCCTTCCTCCCCATCGCCACCACCACATGCACCAACAGCCTTCAAACCACATGCACCAACAGCCTTCAAACCACATGCACCAACATAGAAGGGTATGATTTCAGCGCTGACATTAGCATGCTAGCTAGATGTGAGGGCCACAAGGTCAGATGTTGTAGCCAGCCAGTCTATCGAGACCAGAATAACATATATTGAGGTAAAAGTTTTGGAGCTGTAAATATGTATTCGGAAAACATGAAATGGAAAAATATTGAGCTCATGTATGTAAAGCAAAACATTTTGTATGTAACGCTTGTATGTGTGTGTGACTGTCTCTGCATGTGTGTGTGTGTGTGTGTGTCTGTGTGTGTGTAGCTGCCCAGCTCGGGGGACCTGTGGAGTGTGTACATGGACTTCTCCACCAATCGCCTGGAGCCGTGGGAGAGGGTCATCCCTGCGTTCCGCTACGACCGCGAGCTGCCCTTCTTCGAGATGCTGGTGCCCACCACCGACACGGTGCGCTACGGCTACCTGATGGAGAAGCTGCTCTCCGTCAGGCACTCTGTGCTCTTCACCGGGATCACCGGCGTGGGCAAGGTGTGGACACACACATTCACACACACACACACATATAAACACATGCACATACAAGTAGCTAGCGATGAGTGATACTGAAGTTCAGGTGAATTTTGACCTAGTCCTAGTTGATTCATGGACGCGTCTTTCTGTGTATTTGTGTGTGTGTGCTTGTGTGTGTGTCTACATGTGAGTCTGGGTGTATTTGTGTGTGTGTGCGCTCCAGTCGGTGGTGGCGCGCGGCCTGCTCAACAGCATTCAGGAGAAGGAGGGCTACGTCCCCGTCTACATCAACTTCTCTGCCCAGACGTCCTCAGCACGCACACAGGAGATCATCGAGTCCAAACTGGAGAAGAAGAGAAAGAACATCCTGGGTAGGAGAGAGGGGGGAGAGACAGGGAGGGGGAGAAGGGAGAGGGAGTGAGAAAGAGAGGTGGGGGAGAGAGAGAGAGAGGGTAATAGACAGAGTGGGAAGGCAGAGGGGAGATTGAGTCACACACGCACCGGACTTGTCTTGAGAGAGTGACAGACAGGAAAGAGGAGGGACAGGCGGTGAATCCATGTCCTGTCGCTGTCAGTTCATCTCGTCATCTCATTGGCCCCTCATTCGGCCTTCTTCCACCAATCCCTCCCTCCCTCTCTCTCGTTCCCTCATTTCCAGGTGCCCCCGGTAACAAGAAGATAGTGATCTTTGTGGACGACCTGAACATGCCCAAGCTGGACACCTATGGCTCCCAGCCCCCTATAGAGCTGCTGAGGCAGTTCCTGGACTTCCAGGGCTTCTACGACCGGGAGAAGTTCTTCTGGAAGGAGATCCAGGTGCAGACACACACAGACACACACACAGACACAGACACACACACGTGAACGTCCATACAGACCGTGAACACACGAGCGCGTGGGGGGGGGGAGCCCACACAAACATCTGTGACCACACACACACACACACACTTTGAAACGCAAATATTTGGCAATGTGTGTGTTTCCCTCTATTTACCATGTCCGCGTCAAATCTCATATTCATTTGTTGTCTGGGATCAGGTCTCGCCAACACACACACTCTATCACGGGCACACGTGTGGTGAATGTAGACGGTGTACAGGGTGAATCATTTAGGGTGCATCAGAGAGAAGCTGAGTTATTCTGCTTGAAGCGGGCGTAGGTCGGCTGTGAGGCTGTGAGGCTGAGAGGCTGTGAGGCTGAGAGGCTGTGAGGCTGTGAGGCTGTGAGACTGTGAGGCTGTGAGGCTGTGAGGCTGTGAGGCTGTGAGGCTGAGAGGCTGTGAGGCTGAGAGGCTGAGAGGCTGTGAGGCTGAGAGGCTGAGAGGCTGTGAGGCTGTGAGGCTGTGAGACTGTGAGACTGGGAGACTGGGAGACTGTGAGGCTGGGAGACTGTGAGGCTGAGAGGCTGTGAGGCTGTGAGACTGGGAGGCTGTGAGGCTGTGAGACTGGGAGGCTGTGAGGCTGTGAGGCTGTGAGGCTGTGAGACTGTGAGGCTGTGAGGCTGAGAGGCTGTGAGGCTGTGAGGATGTGAGGCTGTGAGGCTGTACGGCTGTGAAGCTGTGAGGCTGTGAGGCTGTGAGGCTGTGAGGCTGTGAGGCTGTGCTCCGGATCAGCAAGGTTGCTGAGTCGCTAGTTCTGGCACACTCCCAAGTAAACAGGAAATAAGATTAAATATCATGTTCGACCAACCAAAGAGAGGAAACCAGGTCCACACACACACACACATCACACATGCACACAACGTGCGTAGATCTGTTAAACACCCTCTTGAGGAAAAAGAAACATACAAACAGTCACACACACACACACGGTATAGAGGACATGAAAACACACTTTAGAGATCATGAATGCAACGCGTGTTGCTGCAGCAAGAATCTGGAGGTTAATACTCAAATTAAGTATTGATTGAACCTCAAATCAATGCTCGAGATGGATGTGAAAATAGGGTTGAGGATGTTGAATGTTAAGACTCATCTCAGTCTTATCCTTCCCCTTTTCCTCTGCCTCTCTCTCTCTCTCTTTCCTCTGCATCTCTCTCTCTCTTTCCTCTGCCTCTCTCTCTCTCTTTCCTCTGCCTCTCTCTCTCTCTTTCCTCTGCCTCTCTCTCTTTCCTCTGCCTCTCTCTCTTTCCTCTGCCTCTCTCTCTTTCCTCTGCCTCTCTCTCTCTCTCTTTCCGTCTCCCTCTCCCTTTTTCTTGGTCTGTCTTGGTCTCCCTCTTCACTTCACTTCTGTCTCTCTCTGTCTCTTTTACTCCTTCACTCTCTCTCTGTTTGTCTCTCTCTCCCTGTGTTTCCTCCTCTCTCTCCCCCCTCCCCCCCCTCTCCCCCTCCAGGACATGACCATCGCGGCGGCGTGCGCCCCTCCCGGGGGCGGGCGTAACCCCGTGACCCCTCGCTTCATCCGTCACTTCAGCATGCTGTGTCTGCCCACGCCCTCGGAACACTCCCTCAAACAGATCTTCAAGGTGTGGGGTTACCTTCTGGATTAGAATACACCTTATGAATGTTTAGAATTCACCTTATGAACATACTGTGATGAGGGCTTGGAGCCAAAGGGGCAGAGGTGTGTTGTATCAGATGGTCAGGTGGCTGAGCGGTTAGGGAGTCGGCTATTAATCATAAGGTTGCCAGTTCGATTCACGGCCGTGTCAAATGACGTTGTGTCCTTGGGCACCCTACTTGCCTCGGGGAGAATGTCCCTGTACTTACCATAAGGTTGGATTGGACATGAGAGCCTAAACATATTTCACCCAAAGCCCCACTTTTCCTGTCACACCTTTCAGTTTCGTTCTCATGTCAACCTTTGGGCTATCATTTCTTTTAGCTCTCACTGGATCTCACTGAGAGCTATCATTTGATATTACTCACATTTGTCCAACGTGACACTTACGCACCTTTTTGGCTCGAAACCCTCGATATTAAACGATTAATTATTCAATCAAATAGCTCATCAAATATACTTTCACAGTGTCACGCCCAGACTATTCCATCAATGGGTTTATGACGTTTTTTTAATCCTATTTGATGATACCAAGTTGTCTTGGTGATTTGCTGCATCACTCATCTGTTCCCCAAATGAAAGTACTTCACTGGACCACCTGTTGTCCTTCACACTGTGTACACTCTTGCTTGGATGAGTTGTCTGTACACACACACACACACACACGCACACACACACACACACACACACACACACACACACACACACTGCACATTACTCATTCTTTCTCTCTCTGTCATCTCTCCGTCTCTCTCCCTCTTTCTCCCTGTCTCTTCCTCTCTCTCCCCCTCTCTCCCCCTCTCTCTCCCCTCTCTCTCCCTCTCTCTCTCCCCCTCTCTCCCTCTCTCTCTCCTCCCCTCTCCCCCTCTCTCTCCCGGTCTCCCCTCGTCCGTCGGTCCTCCAGGCGATCCTGGGAGGTTTCCTCAGTGACTTCACCCAGGCCGTGAGGAGCTGTGCGGCCAGCATCGTGGACGCCGCCGTGGAGATCTACCAGCGCATGAGCGTGGACCTGCTGCCCACGCCCGCCAAGTCCCACTACGTCTTCAACCTCCGAGATCTGTCCAAGTGTGTCCAGGGTAGGACACACTCACACTCACACACACACACTCACACACACCACTCACACACACACACACACACACACACACACACTCACACACACACCACACACACACACACAAACTAGCACTAACACAGGCCTAGAGACAGGGAACCATCAGAACTGTCTGGCCTGAGCTAAACTGACTGCTTAAAAAGCCTCTACACACACACACACACACACCCTTCCAACAACAGTACATTTATAGCCCTCTCGGAGCATAACTTTTTACAGAAAGATACAACATTCCAAACCAGCATCCTTTCTCTCCATCCCTCTGTTTATCTCTATATTAAATTTGATTTGAATAATTTACTTGACAAGATGAGACGGGACAGGAGTGGACTACATTGCCTCTGCCTCTTATTGTGTTAGATCTGCAGGGGATGGGTTTAGCTCAGTGGTAGAGCATCTGACTGCAGCTCCAGAGGTCACAGGTTCAAATCCTCCCATGTACATTTGGGTAAAAGCATTTGCTAAGTGAAGTTATTCATTGATATCCTCACCTCCTCCTCCAGGTATGCTTCAGTGTGAGTCAGGGACGGTGCGGGACCAGAACCAGGTGTTCAGGCTCTTCTGTCACGAGTGCCAGCGTGTCTTCCACGACCGCCTCATCAACAACGAGGACAAGACCTACTTCAACACCATGGTGTCTGAGATGGCCAGTAAGAACACACTCAGAGATGGGCCTCTGACCAGAGTCTGTTCTCTGGCTTGGGGAGGATTTCTCTCAAACTTGTGTCATGGGCTTTTTCTTTCTTTCAGGCAAATACTTCGGCTTCAACTTGGAACCCTCGTACTTTGTGACCAAGCCGATCATTTTTGGAGATTTCATCAAGGTAACAGTTGAATCCAATCACATGAAGTGACAGCGTGCTCATCCCCGATGGTTCAGTCTCCCACCACTCTGCTTTCATTGATCTGTCTATCCCCGTCCATATTCAGCCAGCTCATCTGCTTTTTTGCCTGTTCTCCCTCCCTCCTCCTCTCGTCTTCTCCACCTTCCTTCCCCCCCCCCATCTCTCCATCCTCCCTCCCCTTAATGATATCTCTCCCTCCGTGACTCCACCCCTCCAGGTGGGGGCTGAGAAGGCTGACCGGCTGTATGAGGACCTAACAGACCCAGACAAGATCCGTGGCGTGCTGCAGGACTACCTGGATGACTACAACCTGACCTTCTCCAAGGACACCAAGCTGGTGTTCTTCCAGGACGCCGTGGAGCACGTATCCAGGTACCGGAGCTGGGGGAAAATGTACCCCTCAAGCAAGCGACTATCTCCCAGTCTTTGTTGAACCCTCGGAATGAACGACATGATAACCAGCACTTACTTCCTGTGGCCACTGTCCTCACAACTACTTCCCACTTACCTCGCTGCCCGCTGACCCCGTCTCCCCTCCCTCACCCACCCCGTCTCCCCTCCCTCACCCCCCACCCACCCTCCCCTCCCTCACCCACCCCCCCTGGCAGGATAGCGCGCATGATCCGCCAGGAGCGCGGCAACGCCCTGCTGGTGGGCGTGGGCGGCACGGGGAAGCAGTCCCTGACGCGGCTGGCGTCGCACATGTGCGGCTACCGCTGCTTCCAGATCGAGCTGAGCCGCGGCTACAACTACGACAGTTTCCACGACGACCTCCGCAAGCTCTACAAGATGGCCGGCGTGGAGGGCAAGGACATGGTGTTCCTCTTCACCGACACGCAGGTGTGTGTGTGTGTGTGGTTGGTTGTGTGTGTGTGTGTATGTGTAATGCCTATGAAATCCTGGGATGAGAAGAACACTGTGTGAAATATGCCACGTAGAGCTGGAACTTGTGTGTGTGTGTGTGTTTCAGATTGTGGTAGAGGGCTTTCTGGAGGATGTAAACAACATCCTGAACTCAGGCGAGGTTCCCAACCTGTTTGAGAAGGATGAGCTGGAGTATGTCCTGGCTGCCACGCGACCCAAAGCCAAGGAGGCTGGCATTAACGAGGGCAACAGGGACGAGGTACACACACACACACACAAGATGAACACACCTACACTACTGACACAGATACGCATAGACACACAAATGCACAGCATACAATAAAGTCTCACCAACACGATTTACACCCACGTCAAACGTTGTGTGTGTGTGTGTGTGTGGTCCAGGTGTTCCAGTTCTTTATCTCCCGGGTGCGTGAGAAGCTGCACATCGTGCTCTGCATGAGCCCCGTGGGCGACGCCTTCAGGTCCCGCTGTCGGATGTTCCCCTCCCTGGTCAACTGCTGCACCATCGACTGGTTTGTCCAGGTCTGTGTGTGTGTGTGTGTGTGTGTCCCTGTCTGTTTACATCAGTCTCTAATGGTGTGAAGGGGTAGAGCGTGGAATTATTCATCAATCACAGTTATCGAGTGTTTGTGTTTGGGAGAGGGATATCTCTGTCTATTTGCAGAGTGCCCCCTCCTTTTCATTCTATTTCCAGATATGAACGACGTCACAAAACAAAAAAAAGTTGAAAAAGTTGAACAATAAAGTTGGGTGTTTCTCTTCCCCCCCCTCCTCTCCTCCCCTCCCCTCCCCCCCAGTGGCCCCGCGAGGCCCTCCTCTCCGTCTCCCAGACCTTCTTCAGGAACGTGGAGTTCGGCAGCGAGGCCATGAAGCAGAGCTTCTCCGAGATGTGCGTGGAGATCCACGTGAGCGTCACCGACATGGCCGAGCGCTTCTACTCGGAGCTGCGGCGCCGATACTACACCACGCCCACCTCCTACCTGGAGCTCATCAACCTGTACCTCGCCATGCTGGGGGAGAAGAGGCTGCAGCTAGTGGCTGTAAGGGGGTCCATATACACTGATCAGGGATCATACACTGATCAGGGATCATATACACTGATCAGGGATCAATATACACTGATCAGGGATCAATATACACTGATCAGGGATCAATATGACTGGATCAACCTATGACTGGTGGCTGTGAGAGATCAATAGGCACTGATTGGTGTGTGTAACCTGGGTCTGTGTGTGTGTGTGTGTGTGTGTGTGTGTGTGTGGTGTGTGTGTGTGTGTGTGTGTGTGTGTGTGTGTGTGTGTGTGTGTGTGTGTGTGTGTGTGTGTGTGTGTGTGTGTAGGCCCGTGACAGAGTCAAGAACGGCCTGACCAAGCTGCTGGAGACCAACGTGCTTGTGGACAAGATGAAGGTGGACCTGTCTGCCCTGGAGCCCGTCCTCAAGCAGAAGTCCATCGACGTCAACGCCCTCATGGAGAAGCTGGCCGTCGACCAGGAGAGCGCTGACACGGTGTGTGTGACTGTGTGTGTGTGTGACTGTGTGTGTGTGACTGTGTGTGTGTGACTGTGTGTGTGTGAGACTGTGTGTGTGTGACTGTGTGTGTGCGTGTTAACGTATGGCTTGTCAGCCGGTCATACGATTAGGGACTGGGATTCAACTTGTGTGTACTGTCTGTATCTGTGTGTGTGTGTGTGTGTTCACCGCGTTCTCAGGTGCGTAAAGTGGTGAAGGAGGACGAGGCCCTGGCGCAGGTGAAGGCCGAGGACACTCAGGCCATCGCAGACGACGCCCAGCGTGACCTGGACGAGGCTCTGCCGGCGCTGGACGGAGCCAACAAGGCCCTGGACGCCCTGGACAAGGCCGACATCTCCGAGATCAGGGTCTTCACCAAGCCCCCCGACATGGTCATGACCGTCATGGAGGCCATCTGCATCCTGCTGGGCAGCAAGTCAGTTTCACGTCCGCTCAGCAACTGTTTCGAGTCGCGCGATAGGTCGTTTAGAAATGTCCAATCGTCAATCGAGCTCCAAGTTCTTTTTAAGGCCTTTTTTTACGACCTGATGAAAACAGCTGTAATGGAAATCTCCCTCTTCTCTTCACCAGTGTTCAAAATGAATCCCACACAAATCAAGGCTATATCCATTTCCTGTTCTGTCAGGATTATTATCTAGTATATCAATGCTTGTCAAAAGCACTAAAGTATCATTCCAGGATGTTTACAGTCTGTGGCCTATCTTTTAGCTGCGTGGGATTGTAATCCTGTGTGTCAGACAGCTGTATGTCTCATGTAATCCCATGTGTTTGCTGTCACGATGTATGTCACAGTACACACAAGTACAGAGATGACCCGAGTGTGTGTGTGTGTGTGTGTGTGGGATTTACACGTACTGTCAGCATACTGCGAATGTGCTTGGCTCGGTTGTAGCTGGGATCTGATATCAGGCTGTCACATGTGATGTCCCCTGATGGGATTGGTGCTTAGATAGATGGCTCCCCAGTACGGAAAGATCTCATTGGCCCATCTGATCTGACCCTTGCTTAATGCGTGTTGAAAGGGACACACAGTCATCGTTTTTGTTGTTGTGCTGATGCTACCTTTGGAGGGTCATCTATGGCAATATATGTATACACACACACACACACACACCTCACCTCTGTCATCCCCCCCCCCTTCCCAGGCCAGACTGGCCCAGTGCCAAGCAGGTTCTGGGCGATTCCTACTTCCTCAAGCGTCTGATGGACTATGACAAGGACAACATCAAGCCGCAGATCCTGCAGAAGCTGCACAAATACATCAACAATCCAGACTTCATCCCAGAAAAGGTCTGTGCTTACGACACACGCTCACGCTGGAATCCTTAAAGCTAGCCAAGCTCAAACTTAAGAATCTCACTCTCTCTCTTTCTCTCTCTTTCACTCCTCGCTCACACACACAAGCACACTCTAACATGGTTGTTTATTGGTCCTGACATCAGGTGGAGAAGGTATCCAAGGCCTGCAAGTCTATGTGTATGTGGGTCCGGGCTATGAACCTTTACTCAAGGGTCCTGAAGGAGGTTGGACCCAAGAGAGAGAAGCTGGCCGGAGCACAGGTCAGCTATCACACACACACACACAGACACACACACACACATACATGTCTCTGGTCTGTCCTACTGTAACTTCTGTGTGTGTGTGTGTGTGTGTGCTGAATAGGCGGAGCTGGACGCCACCATGTCCACTCTCAGGGCGAAGCAGGCACAGCTGCAGGAGGTGCAGAACCAGATCAAGATCCTGCAGGACCAGTTTGAAAGCAGCATAGCAGAGAAGGAGGGCCTTGGTGAGGAGGCAGGGCCTGGGGACCAGGGGGGACTAGTGGGTACTAGTGGGGACTAGTGGGTACTAATGGGTAGTAGTTAAGACTAGTGGGTATTAGTGGGTAGTAGTGGGTACTAATGGGTAGTAGTGGGGAATAGTCGGTACTAGTAGGGGACTAGTGGGTTAAAGTGGGGACTAGTGGGGACTAGTGGGTACTAGTGGGGAATAGCCGGTAGTAGTGGGTACTAGTGGGTAGTAGTGGAGACTAGTAGGTACTAGTGGGTTAAAGTGGGGACTAGTGGGTGTGGAGCAGGTTCTAGGGTGGTACCAACTATGTTCCCCCCGGTTGTCTCCGTAGCTAAGACCATGGCGCTGACGGAGGCTCGCCTGGGGAGGGCGGGGAAGCTGACGGCTGCCCTGGGCGACGAGCAGGTGCGCTGGCAGGAGAGCATCACCCTGTTCGAGCAGGAGATCAACAACGTGGTGGGCAACGTGTTCATCGCCGCCGCCTGCGTGGCCTACTACGGGGCCTTCACCTCACACTACCGCCAGCTGGTACGCTCCGCGCCGGGTGTCACGTCCTCGTCTGGTCTCCCGGGCCACGTCTGGCCTGCTAGGAGGTCATAACGTGGCACTGTGGAACGCCTGTGTTTCATTGGAGGATTGTATGAATTGTTATAGTTCAGATTTCATATCAGATGGAGGTTTATCTTGTGAATAAAAGCCAAGAAAGTACAAAATCCACCCACCGGGTGCTAAACCAAACGCACCTCAAGTACCGGAGGGAAAACGTAGTAGATGCTGTCTTTGAGGTGTACGCTTGATTTCTCTACCCAGTGGTGCCTGCTTGTCCCCAAGCATGGCAGGTTCCAGGCTGGCACTCCCACCCACCTGACCCTGAGTTACCCAGACAGAGCTAGACCTGGCTCTAGACAGCACACCTACACTGGCCAAACACATCTCTCCCCTCTGGAGGCTCTCTCAGATCCATAGAGATGATGTATGACTGTCAGTGCTGCCACAGCTGCCCTAATGGCAGATGGATACACACCCAAATGGGTTTGGATAGTCCATCCATCTCAAATGACCCGGTGGGCTCCGAGATTGGGGTTTGTGTGAAGACTGTCCACTGCTGTTAGAGTTGTGTGATTAGTGAATGTGAGTTTGTGTGTGTGTTGTGCGAATGCTGTTGAGACGTTGTTGTCGCATCTTATTTAGGGAATTGACATGTTGCATTGTGATATCGTTTTTTTGACCTGTTAGCTGAGATGTGGTTACTTTGCAATGTGGCTAGTAAACACACATTGTCCCTTGCCACCAAAATAGTGCATAACTTCCGAACTTCGAAACTTTGGATAAAAGTGTGAGCTAAATGAAGAAAATGACAGTGTGTGTGTGTGTACAACGTGCCTACTATGTGTGTGTGTGTGTGTGTGTGTGTGTGTGCAGCTGATCGAGCAGTGGATGGCGCGCTGCCTGGAGCTGGGCATCCCCATCAGCGCCAGCTTCAGCCTCATCAACATCCTGGGCGACGCCTACGAGATCCGCCAGTGGAACGCCGACGGGCTGCCCCGCGACACCGTCTCCACGGAGAACGGCATCATGGTGACCCGCGGACGCCGCTGGCCCCTCATGATCGACCCGCAGGATCAGGTGACCCGGAAGGAAACACTTTTTCCTGTTTCATTTGGATTTTGCAATTTCGTGTTGATCCAAAGCTGATCTCTCTGATCTGTCTGGTCGTTAAGATTCTTGCTATAGCTTCAATCCCATAGACACTTGATTTATTGTTTCCCTTAACTGTGTAGCCTGTGTTTTGTGCTGCCTACTGTGTGTCTGTAAGTCTTCCTCTTCTAACTGGGACTATGGCTGTGACTCTGGCAGTGTGACTCAGCAGTGTATGAGTGTGTGTTCTCAGAGTGACTCGGACTCTCTGTGGTAGAACAGGACAGCCGGTTTTCTCCCACACTGTTTTCTTCTTCTTCCTTCAGCTTTGTGTTATTATCACACACACATGTCACGCTCTCTCTCACACACACACACAAACAAGCTGTCAGCCACCCACACTCAGCACACACTGACACATCGCACCGGCATCTTTCACACACAGACACACACACACACAGAGACACACACACAGAGACACACACACACACCAAGCCCCAGCCGAGGCCCCCGCTGTCAGGACCCTCTCTGTGGCGGGGCGCTTTGCTCCCGTCTGCTGACAAGTTCCATTTTCCCTCCTGTCATCTCTGCCCTCCTCTCTTCCTCCCTCTCCTTCTCTCCATCCCTCCTCTCTTCCTCCCTCTCCTGCTCTCCATCCCTCCTCTCTTCCTCCTCTCCATCCCTCCTCTCTTCCTCCCTCTCCTCCTCTCCATCCCTCCTCTCTTCCTCCTCTCCATCCCTCCTCTCTTCCTCCTCTCCATCCCTCCTCTCTTCCTCCCTCTCCTCCTCTCCATCCATCCTCTCTTCCTCCTCCATCCCTCCTCTCTTCCTCCTCTCCATCCCTCCTCTCTTCCTCCCTCTCCTCCTCTCCATCCATCCTCTCTTCCTCCTCCATCCCTCCTCTCTTCCTCCTCTCCATCCCTCCTCTCTTCCTCCCTCTCCTCCTCTCCATCCCTCCTCTCTTCCTCCCTCTCCTCCTCTCCATCCCCCCTGTCTTCTGCTGCCCCAGAGAGAGGTCTGTACCTGGAGTGGTTTCCTCAGCGAGCAGACCCTTTCTCTGACGGAGATAGGGAGAGGCAGGGCTGTCTGGCAGGCAGGGCCAGGCAGCGCTAGGGGACGGCGTAGGGGGCTCGTCGCTGTCAACACACACACACAAAGGCATAATGCATTCACACTCACCAACACACACACACAAAGGCATAATGCATTCACACTCACCCACACACACACAAACGCATCATTCACACTCACCAACACACACACACACATAGGCAGACTCCAATAGCTCTGTGACGGCTGAAGAGTTTTGCACTATAACAATGTCTTCTTCAGTTTGCACTCGTGTAAATGACCTCGATGTGACTATTCATCACACTTAGAATAGGTGCAGTAGTTAAACTGTCATCGACTGGCTGAATAGCAAAGGTGACTTTTTGGGTATTCAATAAAAATATGTCTCCTTCCTCAAGGCCAATCGCTGGATCCGCTCCAAAGAGACCAAGAATGGACTGAAGGTGATCAAGCTGACGGACTCGGGCTTCCTGAGGACACTGGAGAACGCCATACGTATGGGCATGCCCGTGCTGCTGGAGGAGGTCAGCCATTTTGTGTCATGAGTCACTGCCCTGCACATACTGTAGATCAGCCATTTTGGGGTCTTGAGTTCTTGCCCCCTCTGACCTCCATATTGTGTCCTGAGCCAGTAGGGTGACCCATGCTGCCTCTGACCTGCATGTTGTGTGTTATTGGGGTGTGCTCAGCTGAAGGACACAGTGGACCATGCTGCCTCTGACCTGCATGTTGTGTGTTATTGGGGTGTGCTCAGCTGAAGGACACAGTGGACCATGCTGCCTCTGACCTGCATGTTGTGTGTTATTGGGGTGTGCTCAGCTGAAGGACACAGTGGACCATGCTGCCTCTGACCTGCATGTTGTGTGTTATTGGGGTGTGCTCAGCTGAAGGAGACAGTGGACCATGCTGCCTCTGACCTGCATGTTGTGTGTTATTGGGGTGTGCTCAGCTGAAGGAGACAGTGGACCATGCTGCCTCTGACCTGCATGTTGTGTGTTATTGGGGTGTGCTCAGCTGAAGGAGACAGTGGACCCGGCCCTGGAGCCCATCCTGCTGAAGCAGACGTTCGTGTCGGGGGGGCGCACCCTCATCCGTCTGGGAGACTCCGACATCGACTACGACAAGAAGTTCAGGTTCTACATGACCACCAAGATGGCCAACCCCCACTACCTTCCTGAGGTCAGTCACCTGACACAGGACAACCACCACACACTTTCTTGAATTATTTAAGTGGTATTTATTTGTATGAGTCATGGCCATTTCCAAACAAAAGGGCTTAGATACATATTCCTGTTTTCTTTTGACTCAGCATCATTTCTGTAGAGCAGTTCACAACACAAACGCCCTGCACCCTGTTTGTTTGCTTGGCATAATCATCCCCTGTCTCCTGTTTGTCCTCTCCACAATGGCCAAATTGAATGGCAGTCTTTAAATAGGAAAAGGATTAATCAGATAATTATAGTTTGTTGTGTGAAATAAGCACCTGTTTGAGAACAGCAGAATATTACCCAGGAAACTCCCTTTCTGCTCTCCCTCCAAGCCCACCACACACACACACATACACAAACACAAACAAACCCACCCACACAAACAAACCCACACACACACCCTCCATGCCATCTGTCATCAGCACAACATCAACTGAGTAGCGAAGAAACTGGCATCGGCAACAGGATGATGGATGGGTGTGAAGCGATGCCCACATGCCACCGTGACAGCAGCGTCACGCCCCCTGGATCCCCCCCGCCTGGAGGGGGGGCATCGGTGCGAGGAGAAACACCCAACCCAGCCAGCTCTCAGGGGCCCCGGTGCCAGCTCCTTGTGCCAGTCCCAAGCCCCGAGCTGCAGTCAAACAGAATGAATCCATGTAGACATCTCTGTCATGTCTCGTCACACTCAGGGCTGATCCACAGACATGGACAGGAAGTGACACAGAGAGGGACAGGAAGTGGACATGCCTTTGGGAAACGTGTGCTCCTTTGGAAATGTCAAAGGACAGATGTCAAAGTAGAGGCCCTGGTTGGATGGGGTGCATTAGGAAGAAGGAAGAGTGATGATAAACCGATCACGTTACTAGTCTGTGTTTTATTGTGGCTTTCAGGTGTGTATCAAGGTGACCATCATCAACTTTACTGTGACCAAATCTGGGCTGGAAGACCAGATTCTCAGGTATGCAGATTCAACATACTTGAAACCACAGTTGAAACCGTTGTTGTATAATGTGGCAAAGTTGTAGTCTGATCTTGTGTGGTAGACGTCATCTCTTCATCTCTCAAGCTCTTTAAGGTTTTGTTTAAGGGTTCAACTTGACCACTCTCCAGCCTTTCTCCTACCTAATCATTCCTTGATTTAAAAAAAAATGTGCATCCCGATGAATGTATGGCTTTGACCGTTTGTGCCTGCTGACTTGGCGTTGTGGGGTGCCCCCCCTCCAGTGACGTGGTGCGTCTGGAACGCCCAGACCTGGAGGAACAGAGGAACCAGCTGATCGTGCGCATCAACGCCGACCGCAACCAGCTGAAGGCCATCGAGGACCGCATCCTCAAGCTGCTGTTCCACTCCAAGGGAAACATCCTGGACAACGAGGAGCTGGTGCAGACCCTCCAGGAGTCCAAGGTCAGGGGTCAGGGTTAACGCCAGGGTTGTTCTCCTGTTCAGTTTCATTTAAGGATAGTAGGCTATCATTGTTTTCATCTGTCTCTTTACCTTCCTCTCCTCTCTGTTTCCATGTTTTAACGGCATGTTTTTGCTGGTGATGATGTACCCAACAACAGAATAAACAAATGAGTGAAATGTAATTGAATGGAACTCCTCCCCCAGGTGACATCAGAGGCCATTAAGCAGCGTCTGGAGGAGGCGGAGGCCACGGAGCTGATGATCAACGCGGCCAGGGAGCGCTACCGCCCCTGTGGCCACGCGCGGCTCCGTCATGTACTTTGTCATCGCCAGCCTCTCTGAGATCGACCCCATGTACCAGTTCTCCCTCAAGTACTTCAAACAGGTGAGGCCCGAAGGCTGTGGTCCAACCAGCGGTCAATCCTGGAGAGGAGAACACGCCAGTTGTCTCGATAGCATATCCTCCTACTCTCTTCCTCTGTCCTTCCTTTCCTTTCTTCCTGCTCTCTCTCCGACCCCTTCCATCACCGACCCCCTCCATCACCTTCCTTCCCCCATCCCCTCCAACTCTCTCTTACCTTCTCCCCATCTCCCCTTCACGCCCCAACTCCACTCCTTCTCCACCTCCGTGACGGGTAATCCCCTTCTTCTCTCTCCCCCCCTCCCCATCCCCCCCCCAGCTGTTCAACAGCACCATCGAGGGCTCCGCTCTGAGCAGCGTGCTGGAGGAGCGCCTGCAGACCCTGCTGGATCAGACCCTGCTCTCCTCCTACACCAACGTGTCCCGCGGCCTGTTCGAGCAGCACAAGACCATCTACAGCTTCATGCTGTGTGTGGACATCATGAGGGAGCGCGGGGACGTCTCCGACGCCGAGTGGCAGCACTTCCTGAGAGGGGCGCCGCCCATCGATAAGGTCGGTCGGGATTGGTTGGCGGGCGGGTAAGAGCCGGCTGTGAGGCTGGGATGTCAGGGGGGTGGGTGGTTACAAGGCATGGGCGGGTCAGTGTTTCGTCCCCGAACCAATCGCTGAGATGGAGGCAGTGCAGTTTCACCAATGACGAGGCTTGAGGCTATACACATGTCAGAGTTGCACCAATTTGAAATACGTTAGCGGAGGCTGTCAGTAGTCAGATTTCATGACAATCAATAGGAGGTCTAATCCAGACCCTCTTCTTGAACTGTCACACTCGGAAATTGCTTCCTCATTTCAGATTGGCTTCGGGCCACACAATACACCACATAACAATTCCCCCTGGAGTATCTCTCCGCAGAACCATATCCTCCTCCACCCCCCCCTACCCCCTCTTTCGAGGAATTGCCGCTTCGTCATTGAGTGTCTGCATATTGCTTGTCAGCTTCTTTGACGCCTGACTGCTTTTGAGAAACACATCTAAGAGAATAAGAGAGAGAAAGAATATGAGAGAATGAGAGAGAGGGGGAGAAATGGAAAACATCCATTAGAGAGAGACAGAATAAGAGAGAGAGAATACGAGAGAGAGAATTCGAAAGACAGAAAGAAAAATAAGAGAGAGAGACAGAGAGAGGGAGGGGGAGAAATAGAAGACATCTATTATACAAGCCCCCGGTGCTACGGCCGGCATGCTAATCACTTATTTTTTATATACTCCTTTACAATCACTTCCGATAAGAACCTCCTGTTCTTCACTGAATCAGATCCGAGTCGCTCACGGGCATGGATCCACAGACATGATGCAGCCGCTCTCTAATCACTACCTCCAGCCTTACGCTCCAGATCGGTGGGGTGGTTAGTGACTTCTAGGAACGTCTGGTGACAAGATATCATGGAATATTTACTAAGCCTATTTACCTTGCCATGTAGTTCAGTTTTGTCGGAGAAAAGTCTTTGTCCGTTAAAAGTTGGACTGTTTATTTTCCATTGTGTCCATCCCAGGATCGCTTAGCCGGTAAACAGGATCCCAAAGCTCCTAATGCTCTTCCATAAAGCATTTGTTTGTGTGGAAGAGACACGGGGGAGATGAATGATGAGTGAAGCCGCCAGGGAGCTTTTATCTGGGGTGGCTTTTATTCACACCACGTCCTCTCCTCCTCTCCCACCCCTCTTTTCTCATCTCTGCTCCATCATTCACCTCCATTTCTCTCTCTCCTCCTCCATCACTCCATACCTCCCCTGACCCGCCCTCCCATACTCGTTCGTTCTCTCATCTGTGAGGAATCTGTGTCATGTTTTCCCGCCTTTCGATCTCTTTTTTCTTTACGTGCTCCATCACTGTTTGTCCCTGTTGTTTCTCCACCCCTCTCCATCCCTCCATCCTTCTGTCCCCCTCTCCATCCCTCCATCCTTCTGTCCCCCCTCTCCATCCCTCCATCCTTCTCCACCCCTCTCCATCCCTCCATCCTTCTGTCCCCCCTCTCCATCCCTCCATCCTTCTCCACCCCTCTCCATCCCTCCATCCTTCTGTCCCCCTCTCCATCCCTCCATCCTTCTGTCCCCCTCTCCATCCCTCCATCCTTCTGTCCCCCTCTCCATCCCTCCATTCTTCTATCCCCCTCTCCATCCCTCCATCCTTCTATCCCCCTCTCCATCCCTCCATCCCTCTGTCCCCCCTCTCCATCCCTCCATCCTTCTGTCCCCCTCTCCATCCCTCCATCCCTCTGTCCCCCTCTCCATCCCTCCATCCTTCTGTCCCCTTCTCCATGCCCCCCCATTCCCCCATCTCTTCCCCTCCTCTTCCCTCCAACACTTTCTTCCCCTCTATCCATCCATCCCTCCCCCCTCCTCCCATCCCCTCCCTCCCCCCCTCCCTCCTTCACTGCCTCCCCCTGCCCACGCCCCCCCTTCACCTGTTCTTCTCCACCCCCCCCTCCCCCCCTCCTCCTCCTGTCTCCAGCCTCACCCAGCCAAGCCCAGCGTGCCCTGGCTGTCTGACTTCACCTGGCAGACCTGCTGTGAGCTGGAGGACACACTGCCAGCGTTCAGGGGAATCACCCAGGAGATCACTGCCACCCCCATCCACATCCAACTAGGTTGGGAAACACACACACACACACGTGTCCATATGTAGCATCCAACGGCATTCTGCTTCAACAATGTAGATACTGTATACAGTGCATGGCTAACATCCAACTGACTCGAGGTGCATTTACAAAGACTAAGGTATGGTGACGCGCGAGCTTGATGTTTGCTCCCCCCCCCGCCCCCCCTTTCCCCTTCCAGGGCGCCTGGACGCCCAGATCAACCCAGAGAGCTGGGAGGGCTACGTGGCAAACCTGCCCCCCCCTGGGTCCGGAGCCCCCCTGAGGGCCAGGAGCAGGCCGGGGAGGTCCCGGGGCCACTGGAACGAGAGGCTGGGGGCCTTCCAGAAGCTGGTCCTCGTCAAGAGCTTCATGGAGGAGAAGGTAGGAGATGGTGGCCCTGCGGATGTGTGTGTGTGACTGTGTGTGTGTGTGTGGTATATGCTATGTGTTACGCCATGCTAATCCCCATTGAAACGCCACAGGTGGTGTTTGCGGTGACAGAGTTTGTGATCGTCAGCCTGGGGAAGCAGTTTGTGGAGAACCCCCCCCGTGGACCTGGCCACCCTGTACAACGACATGTCCCCCCTCCCCCACCCCTCTGGTCTTCATCCTCAGCACGGGCTCAGACCCCATGGGGGCCTTCCAGCGCTTCGCCAAGGAGAGGGGATGCCTGGACAGGTAGAGAGAGGGAGAGGGGAGGGGAGGGAGATAGGGAGGAGGGAGATAGGGAGGAGGAGGGTGTTGGAGGTAGGAGGAGTAGCCAGGGGGATAGGCAACTCCATGGACCCCCCCTCTCTCCCTCCTCTCTCCCCCAGGATTGAGTCCATATATCTGGGTCGGGGCCAGGGGCTGTCCCTTGTCTTTCCCTCCACTATGCCGCAGGTTTGAGTCGTTATCTGTAGACCAGTGCCAGGGTCTGACGTACCTCTCTCCCCCCCAGGGTGGAGTCCATATCTCTGGGTCAGGGCCAAGGCCCCATAGCGGAGAAGATGATCCGGGAGGCTCTGAAATCTGGCAACTGGATATTCCTCCAGAACTGCCATCTGGCTGTCTCCTGGATGCTGGCCATGGAGGAACTCATCAAGACCTTCACCGAACCTGGTACACACACACACACAAACACAAACACACACACACAAACACACACTCTTTATTTACAAAGCCATTCAGGATCACTACTGCTCGACCATGAGTCTGTTTCAACGGTGAATAGACAATAATTTTTCCTTAATGGACTGTGTCAGGTGTGTGTGTTTCTGTGTGTGTAGACATGTGTCAGTGTGTGTGTTTCTGTGTGAGAGCAGGTTAGGTAAGACCACAGTTAGAACAGTTTAGTAAGGTCTGTGTGTGTGTGTGTTTGCGTGTGGTTGCACAGGTGTGGTCTCTGTTTGGCAGTTGAATCAGAGGTAACTTGGAGGATGTGTGCCAATTTGCATTTGGGCAGGGCTTAACAGTGTCTGTGTGTGTGTGTGTATGTGTGTGTGTGTGTGTGTGTGTGTGTGTGTGTGTGTGTGTGTGTGTGGTTGTGTTGTGTGTGTGTGTCTCACAGACACGTCCATCCATGATGACTTCCGCCTGTTCCTCAGCTCAATGCCCACCAAAGTGTTCCCTGTTACCGTGCTCCAGAACTCTGTCAAGGTAACACACACACACACACACACACACACATTGCATGACACAGGCAGCATCTTTACAGTCCACCTCTCTCAGCTAGAGCTGTCGTTGGAGTCTTGTGGGACACTGTCTCATGTACTGGAGCTTAGAAATCACACAGGCCATGCAAAGTCAGCCCTGCACACACACACACACACACACACACACGTCCTGTTTGTTCAATATTTGATGTCTGTGGACAATATGTACCATGCACTGCTTGTGGCAGTCTGATGGCGAAGAGACGGGGGGATGTGTGTGTGTCTGTGTGTGTGTGTGTGTGTGTGTGTGTGTGTGTGTGTGTGTGTGTGTGTGTGTGGTGTGTGTGTGTGTGTGTGTGTGTGTGTGTGTGTGTGTGTGTGTGTGTGTGTGTGTGTGTGTCTGTGTGTGTGTGTGCACGCACCCATTAATATTTAAACATAATGCGTCTGTGCAGTTTCCTAGGCAGGATAATACATCACTAAAGAAGAATGCTTTCTGTTCTTCTCCATCTGTTTAAAGATGAGCACTTTTTAATAATGGCCTAATGTCTGTGTGTAATGGTCGGCTGCCCATCGGGTTCTGGAATGCTTTAACATCGTTACTCATCAAAAAGTTGTTTATTTGCGTCTTGTGAAATGTAATATGTTTGGCTTCATGTTTTTTCCCTGTAAAGTGTAAAGAGTCAGCTTCTGCTTCTGCTTATGTCCTCCTTCTCTCTCTCTCTCTCTCTCTCTCTCTCCTCTCTCTCTCCTCTCTCTCTCTCTCTCTCCTCTCTCTCTCCATCTCCCTCTCCTCTCTCTCTCGTCTCTCTCTCCTCTCTCCCTCCTCTCTCTCCTCTCTCTCCCTCTCTCACTCTCTCTCTCTCCCTTCTCCTCGCCTCTCTCTCTCTGCCTCTCTCGCACTCTCTCTCTCTCTCTCTCTCTCCCTCTCTCTCGCTCCCTCTCTCTCTCCTCTCTCCTCTCTCTCTCTCATCCCTCTCTCTCCCTCTCTCTCTCGTCTCTCTCTCTCTCTCTCTCATCCTCCCTCTCCCTCTCTCCCCTCCCGACCCGTCATCCCTGCCCGTCCGTCCCGCCTCCTCTCCCATCCCTCCCTCCCGCCTCCCTACCCCCTCCCTCCCTCCCTGCCCTCCCTCCTCTGCATCGTCCCTCCCTCCCTCTCCCTCCCTCCCTCCCTCTCTCCCTCTCCTCCTCTCCCCCCCCGCCAGGTGACCACGAGCCTCCCAAAGGTCTCCGTGCCAACGTGCGGCGAGCCTTCACAGAGATTACCAGCAGCTTCTTTGAGGAGCACATCCTGGGGCGCAGGTGGAGGAAGATCATCTTCGGAGTCTGCTTCTTCCACGCCATCATCCAGGTCACACGCACGCCAGCACGCACACAAGCACACACACACACACAAGCACACACACACACAAGCACACACACACACAAGACACACACTCGCGAACACACAGCTCCTGCACGTCACCCAGCTGGAGTCGCACATAAAACACATGCATCCAGGGATGCACACACAGACTTCCCTGCACAGACAAGTACACTTGTCACTCTTCAGACATACACACATACACATGTACAAAACATCAAGTACATTTTCAAAAGCCAAAACACACACGGAGTATAACACATTCTGTGTGTGTGTGTCTGTGTGTGTGTGTGTGTGTCTGTGTGTGTGTGTGTGTGTGTGTGTGCTACAGGAGAGAAAGAAGTTTGGCCCACTGGGCTGGAACATCCCGCTATGATTTCACTGACAGCGACAGAGAGTGTGGCCTGCTCAACCTCAACCTGTACTGCCAGACAGGCAGTATCCCATGGGACGCTCTCGTGTACATCACTGGTACGGGTGTGTGTGTGTGTGTGTGTGTGTGTGTGTTGTGTTTTACTGCTGGATGGAATAACGTACTATACACTATGCTCATGTGTGTGAATGTATTATTTGTATGCTTTGGCGTGTGCCTATGTGTATCCTCTCGGGTGTGTGATAGTCGGGTAACCGCGGAGGCGATTGAAATTCCTGCCACACACAACAATCCTCACAACAAAAATCTTCAAACTTAATTCCACCAAAGGTGATGTCTAATACATACAGAATCAGCAATCCTACTTCTTTTGAAAGGAAGCGTCAGCTTCATCTGCACGTTTCGCCCTTTTTCAATTACTCCTTCAAATGACTGCATTTCAATTTCATTCCTTTGAACGTACACTACCCATGGCAAATTGATAGTCTGCTGTTGTTTATCATTCGCAAGGATGTTTGTTTAATTCCTAATTTCCCGTCTGTATTTATGTTGGAAGAGGCTTTTTGAAAAGCTCAATTTGGACTCAAACCGAGCGTGATATTGGTTCTCTTCATGTTGGAACTGTACCCCTCCCTCTCTCTCTCTCTCTCTCTCTCTCTCTCCTCTCTCTCTCTCTCTCTCTCTCGTACTCCCTCCCTTCCTCTTGCTCCCTCTCTCTCTCTGAGGGATCGCCCAATGGGAAAGCCTGAATAGGTTCGGCCCGGTGCGAACACGTTCCGCATACAAGCAGGAGCAGAATATCAGACAGAGTTCAAAATCCGTTCCCTCTTTGCCTTGTCTCCCTCCCCCCACCCAGGTGAGATCACGTACGGGGGCAGGGTGACGGACGCCTGGGACCAGCGCTGTCTCCGCACCATCCTCAAAGGCTTCTTCTCCCCCGATACTCTGGAGGAGGGCTACACCTACTCTACATCAGGTGTGTGTGTGTGTGTGTGTGAGGGGGCTGAACACTATGTATGTGATCTGATAAGCTGACGTGTGAGTGTTGGGGTGTTCCACATGTATACCTTCTGACCAATAAATGTGTGTGTGTGTGTCCCAGGTATCTACTATGCTCCCGAGGCAGACAGCCTGAGTGACTACAGACAGTTCATCGAGAGCCTGCCCATCATTGACGACCCGGAGATATTCGGCATGCACGAGAACGCCAACCTGGCCTTCCAGGTCAGTCCTTTAGCTTTAGCTCAGCGGGCTAACTATGGTGCTGGGGTAGTGTTGTGCTGTGACAGTTATTGATACTGAGAGCAGACATATTTGCTGGTTTGGCAACCAGACTACAAACAGTATTATTTGATTAAAAGATCTGCCTTGAATTCCGTATCCTGGAAAGACATGGCCTCAAAAAAAATGAAATGGTGTGTGTGTGTTTGTGCGTCTGTGTGTTTGTGTGTCTGTGTGTGTGTGTTGTGTGTGTGTGGTGTGTGTGTGTGTGTGTTTGTGTCCAGCGCCAAGAGACCATGACTCTGATCAACACCATCCTGGAGGTGCAGCCTCGCTCCTCCGCCATGGGGCGGAGCCAAAGTAATGATGAGATTGTCCATGAGCTGGCAGACTCCATACTGGCCAAGATACCAGGTGAGAAGACACACCACACACTATTTATAAACACATACAGACACCACACACCAAAACATCTCAAACTTGCATACTGTAATATATGTGTGTGTGTGTAGGGCATCTGGACATGGAGGAGGCTACAGAGGTCCTGTTTGTCCGGGACGCCAAAGGGCGCCTCAACTCCCTCACCACGGTCCTGGGCCAGGAAGTAGACCGCTTCAATAACCTGCTGAGGGTGCTCAGGGTGAGTCGGCAGGTCAGAGCTGGGCTCCATATTGGGCCAGGAAGTATACGCATATCTTTGACAATCTGATATACCTCCCCTTCTCGCCTCACCTCTCTCTCCCTCCCCACATCTTCCCTTCCCCCTCTGTCTCTCCCTCACTCTATGGCTCCTCCTTCTCTCCATCCCTCCTTCTCTCTCT
>CAEFZP010000353.1:0-72500 GCA_903064625.1 Mallotus villosus
TAAATAATTTACATGTACATCGAGATCATTTTGATCTTTAGGATGGGTTAGCTTATGACAATGTTTTTCTTCTGGCCTGAGAAGTCGAGCCTTGCCGTTCCAGAGCAGGGTCATTTACGATTATTCATTTAGCAGACCTTTATCCACGGACTTTCAAGAGAGACTTTATCAACAAGTGCATAGGTCCCTGATCAATAACAACGAGATATATCCCCAACATTGCAAGGTAGCAGTGAGTATTCACCCTCGGCCCGCCATGGAATACGAAAGTATCCAACATTACTACTTGTTTTCTAACGACAGAAACCTCTAAGAGTATATGTTGTTTTCCTATTTATATGAAGTTCATGTACTAACTATGCCATGTGATAAGCTAAGATGTTCCCTGCGAACTTCGTACTCGTTACGCTCGGAAATATAGGAGGGATGGGAGAAAAGAAAATGAGGAATAGGTGATAGGTAGAGAACAGTTAAAAGACAAGGGGAAGAGATGGGCAGTACAGAGGAGAGAAGAGAAGGACGCATTCCCTTTAGTTCTGGTATCTCGGAACGTAACGATTCCTTCGGTATCCTGTCTGTCTCTTTGTCCGTTTCGTTATAATTGCTTTCGGGACGCCTGTTATCTTTTTTTTTGTCCCCAAACTTTTTCGTTAAGACAAGGCGTCATTTCCACCAGCCCGCTAGAGTATCATGTAGTCCTTCAGAAAGGGACCGGAGAGAACGGTAGAACAAAAGAGGCGAAGATGTACATGGGAATTTCACCAACGGTACGAAGGGGCCCATGGGGTCTCGCGAACGAAACTGATCTCCAGTAAGCTCCATTTCTAAATAGTAGTCATCTGAGCCTTGTTATTAACCTTACAGTTTGCCGGTATGATTGCTGATCACACCCTTTAGCCTGTCTTTGACCAAGTCATTTGTTTATGAAGGACCTATAATGTTCCCTGTTATGCCGTTGTAACCTGCAAACTTTTTCTACCTTGTTGCTAGACATAGACGGCACAGTTCGCCGTCCGCCCCCAGGAGCATGACAAGTAGGGGAAGTCTAGCACCTGGAGCCGAGGTCTGTTCTGTTTTTACACTTTCTCTAATGTACAAGATAGTATTATGAGGCAAGTTCTAAAAACACCAGCCACTTATCACCAACAATCAAGTAACGGCAATAACACTCAATATCGTGTCCCTTTGTCGGGGCATTTTACTGTATCGCGCGTCAAATGCCTCCTAGACCTGTCCCAGTATAAAAGGAAGAAGTTCAAGCGTAGAAATCTCACCGACAATCCTTAGCTAAATCACGAATGAGGTATCTCACTTGAAATCTCTCATAATACATATTTCAGATGGCAACACAGAATTTAAAGAGGGAACCTTCCTCCTTTGCCATGGACACCCATCCTCGAACGCCGTCCCATGATGTTAAGTTCGGTTTGGCTCGGTAGGGGTGCGCGTAAGCCTCGGGGGGGAAAAACATTTCGAAGAGAGCAGAGGCCTGGGAGGCGCATGGCTGCTTATCCTTGAAATGACGATCGGTATAATAGCTCTTAGAGGGTTACGCGTTGTTTCTCTATATGCTCCCTCCACGTTCCATTTCTGCTGTTTTGACGATGGATAATCCCCTTTCGCCTTGTCTAGCCTTCTGTCACCCGTGCTCGTTAGGTTAGAGATTTGTTTGCCCAGGTCTCTACGTTCGAAATGAAGAAGATTAAAAAAAACTTAAAGGTCCCATCCTCCTCCCCATCAATCCTACCACCTGCCTAAATAAGGCGACCCCATACGGGGTGCAGAGGCAGCTGACACCAACACAACGAATTCGTTTTGCTCGAAGTTGGTTTGGTGTTTTTTGTGTTGTGTGTGTGTGTCGCTACTCGCCGCGCGCGCGCGCGGCCGCGCGCGCGCCCCGCGCGCGCGCGCGCGCCCAGCGCTCGACGCCCCGCGCTCGCGCTCTTGATGTGTTCTCCCGCTCGCGCGCTCTCGCTCGCCTCTTTCCCTCTCATTTGCGCCCCGCCGCGCGTGATGTGTGTTTGACGCGCGCGCGCGCGCGCGCGCTGCGTTACTCGGCTCGCGCCCGCAGACTCCGTTTGGCTGAATGTTGCGGTCGCGGGCGAGGCTCGTTGTCTTTATAGTGGCTCGCCTCAAACCCCAGTGAAATCTCCTGACTATAGGATGAGCAGACGTATGTCTTTTGCTTCTTATCTGAGGGCCATCTAAGCACCTGAATCCTATATGCACTAACGCTCCTTAATAGGTCTTCACGTATAATTACCTGTCGGCGTATCGCCGCTTTTTACATGAGGTCGCACCTTCGCAGATATTATGTATACCCTCCATGTTTTGGACTGACACACATCACTCTAGCTTCTCCCTGGCCACACTGAAGTATCAGCACCAATTTACAGACAAAAACCCGGGCCTCTTCTAGCCTAACTCGGCCTGTCTGCCCGATATACCAAAACAAATATTCCTCTTAAGTCAAATTAGTATCCGTTCCCTCCCACACTATCCTTCCCTCTCTCGTACATACCACGTGGAGAAACAAAACCCACCTGAGTATGTATAGCATACTATGTAATTATCCAAGCATTGCGGACAGAAAACTGGTATTGCATTCTTTTTGCAGTTACACATTTTTTGTGTTTTTGTCAGTTACTGGCCCTAACCCAAACGTCTGCAAGACTCTTACTCCTGTCCCACGGGCCACGTCCCACTCCGACGATCCAGACCAGTCTGTAATGAGAGAGCAGGAGAGAGAGCGGGAACGAGAGAGCGGGGGAGAGAGCGGGAGAGAGAGCGGGAGAGAGAGCGAGAGAGAGACGGGAGAGAGAGCAGGAGAGAGAGCGGAGGAGCGAGCGGCAGAGAGACGCGGGAGAGAGAGCGGAGAGAGAGCGCGTGGAGAGAGAGTCGGGAGAGCTAGAGCATGAGAGAGCGCAGAGAGGAGCAGGAGATAGAGCAGCATGAGAGAGTCTGGGAGAGAGAGCGGGAGAGAGAGCGGGAGAGCGAGCGGTAGAGAGAGCGGCTGAGAGATAGCCGGTAGAGAGAGCAGGATGTGAGCGGGAGAGGGAGCTGGAGAGAGAGCGTGAGAGAGAGTCGGGAGCGAGAGCAGGAGAGAGAGCAGAGAGAGCGCAGGAGAGGAGCAGGAGAGAGAGAGCTCAGGAGAGAGAGCAGGAGCAGCAGAAGATAGAGCAGGAGAGGGAGCCGGAGAGAGAGCAGGAGAGAGAGCAGGAGAGAGAGCATGAGAGAGAGCAGGAGAGCAGGAGAGAGAGCAGGAGAGAGAGCAGGAGAGCAGGAGAGGAGAGCAGGAGAGAGAGCAGGAGAGAGAGCAGGAGAGAGAGCAGGAGAGAGAGCAGGAGAGCAGGAGAGAGAGCAGGAGAGAGAGCAGGAGAGCAGGAGAGCAGGAAGAGCAGGAGAGCAGGAGATGAGAGCAGCGAGATGAGCAGGAGAGAGAGCAGGAGAGCAGGAGAGAGAGCAGGAGCAGCGGAGATGAGAGCAGGAGAGAGAGAGCAGGAGAGAGAGCAGGAGAGAGAGCAGGAGAGTCAGGAGAGAGAGCAGAGAAGAGAGCAGGAGAGAGAGCAGGAGAGAGAGCAGGAGAGCAGGAGAGAGAGCAGGAGAGAGAGCAGGAGAGAGAGCAGGAGAGGAGCAGGAGAGAGAGCAGGAGAGAGAGCAGGAGAGCCAGGAGAGAGAGCAGGAGAGCAGAGCGAGAGCAGGAGAGCAGGAGAGAGAGCAGAGAGAGAGCAGGAGAGCAGGAGAGAGAGCAGGAGAGAGAGCAGGAGAGAGAGCAGGAGAGAGAGCAGGAGAGCAGGAGAGAGAGAAGCAGAGAGAGCGCAGGAGAGCAGGAGAGAGAGCGGGAGAGAGAGCAGGAGAGAGAGCAGGAGAGAGAGCAGGAGAGCAGAGGAGAGAGAGCGGGAGATAGAGCAGAGAGAGAGCAGAGAGGAGAGCAGGAGAGAGAGCAGGAGAGAGAGAGCGGGAGAGAGAGCAGGAGAGCAGGAGAGAGAGCAGGAGAGAGAGCGAGAGAGATGCAGGAGAGAGAGCGGAGTGAGAGAGGAGAGAGCAGGAGTGAGAGCAGGAGCGAGAGCAGAGAGAGAGCAGGAGAGAGAGCGGATAGAGAGCATGAGAGAGAGAGCAGGAGAGAGAGCGGGAGAGAGAGCGGGAGAGAGAGCGGGAGTAGAGAGTCAGAGAGAGAGCAGGAGAGAGAGCGGGAGAGAGCAGCAGGAGAGAGAGCAGGAGAGCAGGAGAGAGAGAGCAGGAGAGGGACAGAGCAGGAGAGGGAGCAGGAGAGAGCAGAAGAGAGAGCAGGAGAGAGATCAGGAGAGAGAACAGGAGAGCAGGAGAGAGAGCAAGAGAGAGAGGAGAGATAGCAGAGAGATAGCAGGAGAGAGATCAGGAGATGAGAGCAGGAGATGAAGCGGGAGAGAGAGCAGTAGAGGGAGCAGTAGAGAGAGCAGGAGATGAGAGCAGGAGAGAGAGAGCAGGAGAGAGAGCAGGAGAGCAGGAGAGAGAGCAGTGAGAGAGAGCAGGAGAGAGAGCGAGTGGAGAGGCGTGAGAGAGGAGCAGGGATGAGAGAGAAGAAGAGAGAAAAGCAGGAGAGATGAGCGGGAGAGGAGAGCGGAGAGAGAGAGAGGGGAGAGAGAGCAGGAGAGAGAGCAAGGAGAGAGAGAGCCCATGAAGGTAGAGAGTAGCAGAGAGAGAGAGCGAGCAGGAGAGAGAGAGCCAGGAGAGAGAGCAGGAGAGAGAGACAGGAGAGAGAGCGGGAGAGAGAGCAGAGAGAGCAGGAGAGAGAGCAGGAGAGAGAGCAGGAGAGAGAGCAGGAGAGAGAGCAGGAGTGACAGAGCAGACCTCCTCTTCCCTCTCACCTGATGTTAGCTTGGTGACAAGCTTTACCTGAACCCGCCTTCCTCACACACCTTCCTCACACACCTTCCTCACACACTTCCTTCCAACACATATTCCCAGATGCTGTTTGTATTCTGGGTGGTTCTGTTGGACACTGATGGATTAATAAGAAAACACACAAAGTTAGAAAAAGGCCCTTTCATTACGGTCCAATCATGTGAGAGGAGACTGTGTTTGAAGACTAAAGTACGACTTCAAAGCAATAATTCTTATCCTTGATGGCACTACTGAAGGGCCACTTGGGTAATCTGAACCCCTCTCTCTCCCCCTCTCTCTCCCGCTCCCACACACTGCTGCGATTGTTAATGTTCAGGATCAAATTCTTTAATTTTGATTATGTCTCCTCAGATAAGCAATGTGGTAATTAAAGAATATTGTTTGCCGACTTCATAAATGTATTAAACGTGGGCAGGATTTCAGTTAATAATTGATATGAAGTCTTGTGTGTCGCCTCTCTGCCTCTGCATGCCACCCACCCACCCTATCTCTCTCCCTCCCCCTCCCTCTCTCTCTCTCCCCCCCCCCTCTCTCCCTCTCCCCCCCTCTCTCCCCACCTGTTGCCTGTGTTGCTGGGAGGTCTACTACAGTGAGTGAAGCCCCTTACAGACAGGCAGGAATGTACAGGTGGTGAATGTTAGTGTGTGTGTTCAAATGCTTGAGAATGTGTGTATCTGTTTGTGCATACAGTGTGCAGTGTGCATACAGTGTGCATACAGTGTTTATACAGTGTGCAGTGTGCATACACCATAGATAAGCTTGTTTGTAAAGTATGTAAGTGTGTGTGAGAGCACGACTAACAACAGAGGAATGACAGATGCAAAATGTATGTGTGTTTGTGTGCATAGTGTGTATGTATAGTGTGTGTGTACAGTATGTGTGCAGTGTATGTGTGTGTGCGCTGTCGCTCCTTGCTCCTGTCTTTGATTGGATGAGGGTCTATTCACCATGACAACCAGGCACCGTTTAGGCACCAAAACAGTTTTAAAAGTATCGATTTAGCACCAGTATCGTAAAAACCCAGACGATACCCAACACACACACTCACACACACATCCCCTAGTTGGTGTTGTGTTCATCCACTGCGGCGGGGGGGATTGTGTGACCATATCTATATCTCCACATCAACATCAACACTGTCAACATCAACGCCAGTCAGATGAATGGCCTTCCTGCGTGTAACTCGAGCTGTTTTCTGTTGTGATATTCAGCAGGGCCCCACCGCTAACCCAAACCTCCAGCAGGGCCCCACCGCTAACCCAAACCTCCAGCAGGGCCCCACCGCTAACCCAAACCTCCAGCAGGGCCCCACCGCTAACCCAAACCTCCAGCAGGGCCCCACCGCTAACCCAAACCTCCAGCAGGGCCCCACCGCTAACCCAAACCTCCAGCGGGCCGCTAACTCTAACCCAAACCTCCAGCAGGGCTGCTAACTCTAACCCAAACCTCCAGCAGGCCGCTAACTCTAACCCAAACCTCCAACAGGCCGCTAACTCTAACCCAAACCTCCAACAGGCCGCTAACTCTAACCCAAACCTCCAACAGGCCGCTAACTCTAACCCAAACCTCCAGCAGGGCGCTAACTCTAACCCAAACCTCCAGCGGGGCCGCTAACTCTAACCCAAACCTCCAACAGGCCGCTAACTCTAACCCAAACCTCCAACAGGCCGCTAACTCTAACCCAAACCTCCAGCGGGGCCGCTAACTCTAACCCAAACCTCCAACAGGCCGCTAACTCTAACCCAAACCTCCAACAGGCCGCTAACTCTAACCCAAACCTCCAACAGGCCGCTAACTCTAACCCAAACCTCCAACAGGCCGCTTACTCTAACCCAAACCTCCAGCGGGGCCGCTAACTCTAACCCTCCCTCAGACGGATCCAGATGACTGAAGCCATGATGACATGAGGCGCCATGGTAACAGCATCAGAGCATGTATGCCTGTCTCATGACTCCCTACTCATCAGTAGCATGGCTGTGTGTGTGTGTGTGTGTGTGTGTGTGTGTGTGTGTGTGTGTGTGTGTGTGTCTGTGTGTGTGTAAAACATGTGAAGCGTCATTAGCCTCTCGTTTTCAGTTTCATGTTGAGTGAATCTTGAGCGGCCCAGGGAGCACACTGCTCCACCAATCACAGACCGGCCCAGAGAGCACACTGCTCCACCAATCACAAACAGCAGGTCACTTACTGGGATATTTTATTGTATATTTTATTCTAATTCCACTTTAGTATAGATAGTATAGATATTTAGTATAGATAGTCCACGTATTTAAATTTTAGGTTACTATATGTTTATTGTATGCACCTTCCTGCCAAAGCAAATTCCTTGTCTGTACAAACTTTCATGGCGAATAAATCCCTTTCTGATTCTGATTCTGATCATTCCCTATCCAATACTGCTCCCTAGTGGCAAGTCTGGTTATAGCAGGCTCACCCACACAACAGCATAGGAAGGCCGGACTGCCAGGGTTGCGCTGTATCTTGTTACAGATCCTGAAGCCAAAGCTGCCAGGTAACACGATGTGTGTCAAGGCACAGCAGGGGATCACTGCACAAGTTCTGAAGTTCTGATCGTCAAAACGAAAACCAAGATGAATAGAAATAGATATTAGAGATTAAAGTTGCCCAGACTACTCCAACGCTAAAGTTCACTTGAACCCTCATCAGGTTGTACAACACTGCACCTAGTGGTACAACACCACAATAGTTATGCTAAAGGTTCCATTCTATCACAACGTCATATGAAGACTCTTCCGAATGTTAAGTACACAAATCTGAACTACATTTGCATGTAAGATGAAGAGTCATTTTATTGTGAATATTTCACAGAGACTCTTTCATAATTGCTAGAACGATTTCCCAAATCCACCCTCCCTCGCCTCCTCAATGTGTTTGCTAATTTTCTCACACACACACGTAGCCAATGCCCTTGACACACGCACAAGCCTGACAAGCAAACACACAACAGGACATGGTGGGCCCACCAAGCGCCCACTCAGGCCTTTGCTTCAAGTGAAACCCCTTGTGGATCTTCATGGTATTGCAATTCAAATTTGAAATACCATTACTCATTCTGCTGCATACCTTTATCTCTACAGTTTGTCAAGGATCTACATTTTTCAATGGTTCGCAATGTTTGGAGGAATCCGCATCACTGCTTTGCAGTTATATTTATGCTAAAGGTTCCATGTGGAAACCAAGGGTTATTTGAAGTGCCTGAAAATAGTTCCATATTAAGGGTTCCTCTATGGTTACAGTACAAATGGGTCAACAGTATACAGCATCCATTTAAGATATACAGGTGCTTGTCATATTATTAGAATATCATCAAAAAGTAGATTTATTTCACTAATTCCATTCAAAAAGTGAAAAGTGTATATTATATTCATTCATTACACACAGACTGATATATATATTTTTTTTTAAATGTTGCTGATTATGACTGACAACTAAGGAAAATCCCATCCCCCCCCATCTTCCTCTTCACCCCATAGATTTTCGATGGTTTTAAGGTCAGGCGAGTTTGCTGGCCAATTAAGAACAGGGATACCATGGTCCTTAAACCAGGTTGGCACTGTGTGCAGGTGCCAAGTCCTGTTGGAAATTGAAATCTGCATTATAAATTGAGAATATTCTATGACAAGCACCTGTATATGAAAACATAATTGTCGGTATATTGTACTTTAATGACTTTAATTTGAAACAACATCAAACAGCAAACATAGTTGCCATGACTTGTAGTAGAGCGTGCAGTAACAGCTTCAGAGCCCATGAGGATGGGGGATTATCTAACAGGCTTTGTTGAGGACGCCTGTAGCTGCATGAAGGACCCCTGATCGGTTACACACTGAGCAGATTCTGGTTTTACTCTGATTAACTGACTGACCTCGGTTAACAACGCAGGTTAGTTTGTTCTTGTGTTTGACTGTAATGTTGGTGTAACGGGTATGTACGAACGTGGTCTTGCAAGCTCTGTCAGAGGGTCACAGGCAATCGTCCCGCACTGGGTTCGAACTTACCACCTCTGGCTTCCCAAGCGCCACCACTACCAACTACGCCGCAGAAAATCTAGCTATTCAATGACGCAGGTGCCTCATTACATACCTGAGGAGTGAGTTTCACCGATACACATCGGCTACATTGGCATACTGTTACCATGACACCATGCCTAATGTCAGAACACTGAGATAGCAGGATCCGACCTGTGACCTGTACACCAGGGTCTGACCTGTGACCTCGACACCAGGGTCTGACCTGTGACCTCTACAGGGTCTGACCTGTGACCTCTACACCAGGGTCTGACCTGTGACCTCTACACCAGGGTCTGACCTGTGACCTGTACACCAGGGTCTGACCTGTGACCTCTACACCAGGGTCTGACCTGTGACCTCTACACCAGGGTCTGACCTGTGACCTGTACACCAGGGTCTGACCTGTGACCTCTACACCAGGGTCTGACCTGTGACCTCTACACCAGGGTCTGACCTGTGACCTCTACACCAGGGTCTGACCTGTGACCTGTACACCAGGGTCTGACCTGTGACCTCTACACCAGGGTTGACCTGTGACCTGTACACCAGGGTCTGACCTGTGACCTCTACACCAGGGTCTGACCTCTACACCAGGGTCTGACCTGTGACCTCGACACCAGGGTCTGACCTGTGACCTCGACACCAGGGTAGATGAGACCTTCAACAGACTTTGCCATCAGTATTTTCATAAATTGATTTAATTGTTTAATTATTACAATAATAATTAATTACTATCATAAACTGTAAACATAAACAGACTCGTATTGTAGTCTTGTAGTAAAGGGTGAAGCTGTTTTGCCTTGTTGTATGCATATGCAAACTCAGTAGGAAATGTTTTTATTGTATACTTTTCAGTGTACAGTTGTGCTGTAGTGGGCCTTTCAAAACGTGTTTACATCCTTACTATTGCCGCGTAATTTAGCAACCGGGTAGACTTGAATTTTAGGTCACCCAAATGTTATAACATGTATTTTGGCTGCAGGGAAGTCTATTATGTAACGCGATTGTGCGCGCTCCTCTCTCGTTGGCTGCTTGGGCACACGGGGTGTCGTCAAGCGAGCATGCGCCAAGACTAGCACCGACCAACATAATAATACCATCACTGATGTTTACGGAATTTAAATAAATAACGTGGTTTTATCGGGACTACCGAATTATCTACTAAGTGAAGGTGAGTTCTGCCATTTTTGTTTAGTTTCCCTAGGTAGATTAGCTGGGTTGCGCGAGGTCCAGTACGTGTTGCTCAGCACTTCTGCTCGATATGGAACAAAGAATTAAAGCGCGATGAGCCGAGAGGAGCATCCGATACGCACGGATAGATTATGGATTGTTGAACCCGATGACTCCGGTAAAACACTTTCAAAACAAACGGAGACATTAGCCACATTTATGAGCTGCGCCTAGTTTACAACAACGCGTTTTGGTTCCATTTCAAAGGAGAGTACATATATTTAGTATAAGGAGAACAAAATGTTCCAGATTTGGTTATGGGGTAGCCTATTTGATCACAGTCCCGTAAGAACAACATGCAATGTTTGTTGATTTGCATTATATGCAATGTTTTTATTTATTTTTTATTACAACTTAATATCTTATAGGCTAACACGTTTATGTTAAATTCGTATGCTTTTTTGTAAACACAAGACAGAAAGCTGGGCATATATGCTTCTCCCGCCAACTTCGGTGATTTTCTAAATTCCAGACAGTTTCTTGCTTACAATGACTTTTGGTTATATAATGTTATTACGGGCTCCATGTTACTTTATCGTCTGTATCGTCGTGTGAATGACCCATTTTAAATGTCTTATGCCAGACCAACAATCATGTTTTTGTCTGTGCGTTTAGTGCATTAGGACAAAATACCGTATACTTTAAAACACATCGTAGGTTACCGACTTGTGCATTTACGTGGCAACATTATAAAACGTTCATAACTTTGCCTATATCGTAGTAATATGATTAGTTTCGGGAGATTGCCGAGGCGATCCTAGGATTCCAGTCTTCAGCGTAGAGGCAGAAGCCACACACCCACTCCGCGCGCCGCCGCCCCCTACACATTCTTCTGAACTTTTTGTTCCCAAACAAGCAGCAGTAGCCTACCAATACTTGGATTTGCAAACGAAACAAACTGAAACAAGTGCAAACGTAACCTCTCGTGTCTAGTCTGCCGTCTAACCGAAACTGCGATTTTGATTTATGCCCGGTGTTGTCTAATAGTCAGCACTTTTATTTTCAGACGAGGCGCGTTAAGTTCGACTGTCGCTTTTAAATCCAACTTCAGTGGAGAGTTTTGATTTAACTTTCTCCGCAAAAAACTCACAAAAACGACTTTGTATTCGTTTTGTTGTTGTTAGAAACGGTATATCGTTGTAATGTGTTTTCGACTTGTTTGCTTGGAAATTCAACTCAACGACACATATGCCTCGAGGCTACTGCATGCAAATTGTCTGTGTACATTTTAGAAGAAAAAAAAAGGTACAAAGGCTGTCCTTAGTGTGTCGCTTAGCCTTCTACTGTGGTTTAGCATGCAGTCACATGGGTCCTGCATGTGTTCTTATCTCATTATGCAACAACAGTGTTGTCTGCATGTATGACCATGTCAACCGTCACACAAACAACTTGTACATACCACTATATATGGGCATCGTCCATATTAAGAAACGAAGCATGTTTGCACCAGATACGACTTCCCTCCACATGTTTGTGTCTGTGGTTAGTTTGGTCTACATGCAACAAATTAAGCAAATAACTATGTTTTGCATGTTTGCAGTTGAATGTTGGAGTTTTTTAGAGGCTAAAATTGCGGTTAGGACAAGTCATGCAAAACAAGCATAGGGCTTACATACAGTACCAGTCAAAAGTTTGGACACATTTTCCCAGAAACCTTTGACTTGTACTGTATATATTTTTTGCGTAAATACCAAGCTTTCAAAATGTACTTTATTTAAGAAGGGACACAGTTACTGAACTGTAAACCTCTGAACACCATCAGAGACAGCCCCCCCCCCTCCTCCACCCCTCATGACACCACCACAACACAGCTTCACCCAGGCATGAACACCAGGTCCAGACACAGAGACAGCCCCCCCCCTCCTCCACCCCTCACGACACCACCACAACACAGCTTCACCCAGGCAGGAACACCAGGTCCAGACACAGAGACAGCCCCCCCCCTCCTCCACCCCTCATGACACCACCACAACACAGCTTCACCCAGGCAGGAACACCAGGTCCAGACACAGAGACAGCTAGGGAGCAGAGCAGCAGTCAGGATTAAAACTGCTCCCAGGGGTCAAGCGACATGGAGAGCTTGAGGAAAGTCCAGCTCGTTTCCTACTTTCTGTGTCTGTGGCCCCTGCCCAGGGCTGTGTCTGTGGCCCCTGCCCAGGGTGTGGTGGCTGCTGGTGGTTACAAGTGCTACCAAACTGTTGCAGGAGCAAAGTTGATCTCAGTTATCATCTAACATAAAATGTGGTTCTGTGAGTTGACTCAGGAGTCAGTTAGACTGCATCACAGCTGGGTGGATGTGTGTGTGGTTCTGTGAGTTGACTCAGGAGTCAGTTAGACTGCATCACAGCTGGGTGGACGTGTGTGTGGTTCAGTGAGTTGAGTCAGTTAGACTGCATCACAGCTGGCTGGATGTGTGTGTGGTTCAGTGAGTTGACTCAGGAGTCAGTTAGACTGCATCACAGCTGGGTGGATGTCGTCCGTTTCAAGAAAGGGCCAACTGTTGGAGCTGTAGGGAATGTGCAAACAACAGTCTCTGTTTGTGAGTGTGTGTGTGTGTTAGAGTGGGTGTGTGTGTCAGTGTGTCAGTGTGTCAGAGTGCCTCCGCCCCTCTTGTTGCTATACGTTCTCCAGGGCCCCTGCAGACGTGGGGGGTTGACCCTGTACTTCCTGGTACTTATAGAGACGTATAGAGTTCCCTTATGTAACCACACAGCTCAGCACTGCTCCCCCGTGTGGCGCAAAGACACCTGCGTGTGTGTGTGTGTCTGTGTGTGTTTCTGTGTGTGTGTGTGTCCCCGTGTGTGTGTGTGTCTGTGTGTGTGTCCCCGTGTGTCTGTGTGTGTGTGTGTGTGTGTGTGTGTGTGTGTGTGTGTGTCTGTGTCTGTGTGTGTCTGTGTGTGTGTGTGTCTGTGTGTGTGTGTGTTTTGACATACTTTTGGTGAGATGTGGATTCTAGGCAGACTGGAACAGGTACAGGTGTGTTCTGGTGGTGAAAACAGTTGCCTGGGGGATGGCAGTATGTTCACAGTTCAGTACTTGATCGCACTTCTGTAACAGAGCGATTGCAGGAAACAGACCATATTACCGAGCATCTTATCATCTGGCTGGGAGACACAGCAGATGTGGAGCATGTGATGGGAGGATAATGAGGGCAGTGCTGTTTATCATGACGGATTCTGTGAATTTACAATAGAACAACAACACCCCGATCCTATCACAATGTTCAACTGTCTGGGAGTGTCTACTGTCTATCACACATAGAGAAGTAAGAGAAGGACTGGAGACAAGATCTAGAAATATTCCGACCTGTACTACTATATCATTACAATAAGCTCTTACCGGATTGTTATATTTGCTGCTATACTCCTAACAGCCCCTAACAGCCCCTAACAGCCCCCCTCCACATTCCTTGACATTCCACAGTGTTCAGTGTAACAGAGGGCTTCTCTCTGCGGGAGCCTGGCTGCAGAGCTGTCTGGAGCTGTTAAAAACAGCAAAGGCGTTCGGTTGCTTTCCTACAAACGCTTAGTTAGCAACATTAACTTCAGGCTACTACTTGTTTTCAATGACAAAGTCAGTGCTGCCTGGCACTCTGCATCACTGGCACCCTGCATCACTAGCTTCCTGCATAACTAGCACTCTGCATAACTAGCACTCTGCATCACTGGCACCCTGCATCACTGGCACTCTGCATCACTGGCACTCTGCATCACTGGCACCCTGCATAACTAGCACTCTGCATAACTAGCACTCTGCATCACTGGCACCCTGCATAACTAGCACTCTGCATCACTGGCACCCTGCACCACTGGCACCCGGCATCACTGGCACCCTGCACCACTGGCACTCTGCATCACTGGCACCCTGCATCACTGGCACTCTGCATCACTGGCACCCTGCACCACTGGCACTCTGCATCACTGGCACCCTGCATCACTGGCACTCTGCATCACTGGCACCTTGCACCACTGGCACTCTGCATCACTGGCACCCTGCATCACTGGCACCCGGCATCACTGGCACCCTGCACCACTGGCACTCTGCATCACTGGCACTCTGCATCACTGGCACCCTGCATCACTGGCACCCGGCATCACTGGCACCCTGCATCACTGGCACTCTGCATCACTGGCACCTTGCACCACTGGCACTCTGCATCACTGGCACCCTGCATCACTGGCACCCTGCATCACTGGCACCCGGCATCACTGGCACCCTGCACCACTGGCACTCTGCATCACTGGCACTCTGCATCACTAGCTTCCTGCATCACTGGCACCCTGCATCACTGGCACCGCTAGCATCACTAGCTTCCTGCATCACTGGCACTCTGCATCACTGGCACTCTGCACCACTGGCACTCTGCACCACTGGCACCGCTAGCATCACTAGCTTCCTGCATCACTGGCACCCTGCATCACTGGCACCCTGCATCACTGGCACTCTGCATCACTGGCACTCTGCACCACTGGCACTCTGCATCACTGGCACCGCTAGCATCACTAGCTTCCTGCATCACTGGCACCCTGCACCACTGGCACTCTGCATCACTGGCACTCTGCATCACTGGCACTCTGCACCACTAGCACCCTGCATCACTGGCACCCTATAGCCTGGCTCCCAAAAGCACTAGCATAGATACTTAAAATCATAACTATGACTGTGTAGGGCTAATTCATGATGTTTCCTCTTGGCAGGGATGGAGTTCCCTGTGGATGTGCTTGTGGGCGTGAGTCAGGAGGCTCTGGACAGCTCCGCACAGAACTACATGAAGGAGCTGCTGTACAGCAACCCAGATTCACCCCAGTACCTCACACTGGAGGACCGCACCCAGGTAGACCCACACACACCTATACACACACCTATACACACACCAACAAACACACACCAATCAATCTACCCATCTGACCTCTGACCTCCTGGCTGACCTCTCTCCCAGGTTCCTATCGGTCTTCCCAACACTGGCTTTGTTCCTCTGTACGGAGTCAGCAATCAGCAGAAGATCCTGGCCCTCTTCTCTCCTGGAGATCAGCGCACAGGTACACTGCCTCTAGAGACCAGCTCACAGGTACTAGAGACAAGCTAATCCTAGAAACAAGCTGACAGGTACTGTGTGTGTGTATGTATCTGTGTGTGTGTCAGCTGTGGGGCTGTACCTGCTGGACAAGTGGTGGGCGGTGGAGGACATTCTTAGGACGTCTGACCCCTCCAGAGATGGAGCCATGGAGGTGAGTTCTGGTGCTCCCTGGAATCATAGTGCTGCTGTGGACAGGATGTGGAGATGGGGGCATAAGGCTGTGGACAGGATGTGGAGATGGGGGCATAAGGCTGTGGACAGGATGTGGAGATTGGGGCATAAGGCTGTGGACAGGATGTGGAGATAAGGCTATGAGAAAGTACGAATAGTTGTTTCCACCTCCTGTAAAACTCTTAAGCTTAACCAAGAGAGGTCAAATGTATAATTGTGGATAACAAATGTTATAACAAATGTATTAATTAGGGTTTAAATTGGGGCACCATTATGTGTTGGAGTATAATGACATATCTCACTGAAAGCTGTATGTATGTGTGTGTGTGTGCGTGTACCTGTGTGTCTGTTTACATGTGTGTTCCTAGGTTGAAACCATCAGAGAGAGGATAGTTCTGTACATCCTAAACCGTGTAGTTTACAGAGCCAGAGAGATGAGTTCTGACCAGGTGCCCTTCCTCTGCCATGAGGAAACAGACTTTGCCAAAATCCTGTGGAAGAGCGGAGAGGCCGTGGGGCTTCTACTCAGTCAAGCCTTCAGGTAACACACCCAGTGAGGGCTCTCAAACTGGGATGCAGAATAGATAACTATAAGAAAAAGAAAAAAACTATGCTGTGACAACTCTTCCCCTTAAAATGTGTTTATTTTACCCAAACGCTTCTGCTAACTGCTAACTGTAAACATTGAAGAAAAATAAATCTGTGTCTGAGGAGAATCTGTCCCTACTTCCAGACAGCTTATGCAGTAGCTTCGTGACCCAGCGCTACCTGCTTCCTGTCATGGACTCAATATTTGTCAGGAAGCGTCACCGCGGCAACGGCTTCGGCCTTCAAATGCTTGAAAACTTTGTTGACAGTTTCAAAGAGGAAAGTCTAGGGTTGAGATACCCCCTCTCCACAGCAATGTGCAAAGGTAATCCAACACAGCAAAATCATTTCATATTAATATTTCAATACGGAATGTTTACTGAAGCACTGACGATTGACTGGATGCATTTTTATCATTATCATCATATTTTGATCAAATTACTTTTGGTAGAATGTTAGTTCTTACTGTTGCACTGATGGTACTTAATTTAATACAATGTATCCGTAAGATACTGTAATTCACAGCAAGTTAATACACCAGTTTACTCTTGGAATTGATAGAATGAATCTCCCAGATAAACCTGTTACATCCGTACATGTGTGTGTGTAACCTCCATGTGTGTAACCTCCATGTGTGTGTGTAACCTCCATGTGTGTAACCTCCATGTGTGTGTGTAACCTCCATGTCTGTGTGTAACCTCCATGTGTGTGTGTAACCTCCATGTGTGTGTGTAACCTCCATGTGTGTGTGTAACCTCCATGTCTGTGTGTAACCTCCATGTGTGTGTGTAACCTCCATGTGTGTAACCTCCATGTGTGTGTGTAACCTCCATGTGTGTAACCTCCATGTGTGTGTGTAACCTCCATGTCTGTGTGTAACCTCCATGTGTGTGTGTAACCTCCATGTGTGTAACCTCCATGTGTGTAACCTCCATGTCTGTGTGTAACCTCCATGTGTGTAACCTCCATGTGTGTAACCTCCATGTCTGTGTGTAACCTCCATGTCTGTGTGTAACCTCCATGTGTGTAACCTCCATGTCTGTGTGTAACCTCCATGTGTGTGTGTAACCTCCATGTGTGTGTGTAACCTCCATGTGTGAGGAGCTATGCAGCCCCAGAATGTTCTTATTGAACCATTGTACGACTGACAAGCAGTGATGGAACAACATTTATTTTAAATAGTGCTGTTAATTACTGTTGTGCATCTAAAAAAAGATATTGTAACCTGTGTGTGGTCCCAGTTTGTGCCAAGTACCTGAGCCTGTACCCAGCCGACAGCAGCTTGCTGTGGGAGGTGGAGAAGGTCGGAGGACCCAGCCAGAGAACCAACATCGCCTGCAAGATCCAGGCCATGGACCTGACTGGTAACAATACACAGACTTCTTTGTTGCAAAACCACATTTGTACAGATCTATAATCTTTGTCTGTAAATTTACATTTACATTTATTCATTTAGCAGACGCTTTTATCCAAAGCGACTTCCAAGAGAGAGCTTTACAAAAGTAAATAGAAAGGAGAGCTTTACAAAAGTAAATAGAATGGAACACTGAAGATTACCCACTGAAATGACACTTATTTTTTCAGCCGTATCGAAGAATCTCTCCTTTGAACAATCGATTGTTAGTCGTGAGGTGACTGAAACTGACGTGGTCATGGAGGAATTACCCACGTCCATCCAGAGACAAGCATCCTTGGAGATTGTGGTGTGTTGGAATAGATGAAAAAGAAGTTTGACACGTATCTCATTCATTGCAGAATGACCAAATAATGTCTTTCATGGTTTCTGATCTGTTTACAGGAGGAAGTGAAGATCGACGTTGCGAGGGGTAAATATTTGATATGTGATGAGTTGATAGGGATGATATGTCTCCTGGATGTGTGTTGATTTGAATTCAATCTGTTGCAGACTCGGAGGAGACGCCGGTCACAGCCCGCGGGAGGAGCAGTGGGCTGAAGAGGAGGAAGATGAGAGAGGAAGCAGCTGTGTCAGAGCAAAACAAATCAGAAAAAGTAATCAGGTACCTGAGATTTTCGATCCTATGAAAACCCAACGTTATTGCAGTGATCATGTACCCCCACGTCCCATCTGATAATAAACCTGATGATGGAACTACTGCTGCTCTGATCTCATGCAGGATTGAGGATATCGAGGCAGAAGTGGACAGTCCCAAAGAGGAGCAGGAGCAGGAGGAGCAGAGGGACTCTCGCACCGCTGTGGAGGAAACAGGACAAACCACTCTGGAATCAGACAAGGAAGAAGTAGCTGGGGTATGAATGTTTTACCATTTCATCCAAAAGGTATACGATTATGCGTCCAACAGTTAACTCAAGGAAAGATGTTTCATTATCCTTATGATTTCATTATCCTTATGTTTTCATTATCCTTATGTTTCCATCTCTACAGGGAACAGTTGAAACAGCCATCGAAGTGCAGGCAGAAAAGCCCAAAGAGCCTTCACTTGGTGAACCAGAAACACCAGCCACAGTCTCGAGCACAGTATCGCCAGAGGCCAACGAGGATCCTGCAGTTGAGGAGATCCAGGGAGGAGAGAAGGAGGAGATCCAGGGAGGAGAGAAGGCCCAGGCTCTCCGACTGCAGAGAGCCACCGTGGTGCTGGTGGACGTGACCAAAACAACCTTCCAGACAGCGGTGGAGGTCGAGAATGTTGCTTCAGAACAGATTTCGGAGGACAAAGAAGCGGTGGAGGTGGCCGGACCTGAAGACATAACGATGGACGAGGCGGTCGAGGAGGAGATCAGGGAGCCTGAAAGCAAAACTGATGAGTCCCAAAAAGAAGACAAGAATGAGAAGGACAGGTCTCAGCGATCCACTCATCTCTCAAAGCAACCCGTGGACGAGCAAGCAGAATGCAAAACCTATCCAATCAGAAAGTCCTCCAGATCAGCTGCAAAGGCCTTGGAAGCACCGCAGGAAAGTCCCAAAGGGTTAGTCCCACAGTCCCAAAGATCAAAGACTCTCCTCAGGGCCACACCATCACGGGAATCCAAAAGGCAAAAACATCAAGAAAAACCCGCTGAAATAACGGAGCCAGAAACCATCCTTTCAGAGGAGCCGGCGTCCGAGGAAACGGGTGAAGCAGCAGAAGCAGAGCAAGTAGATGACAGGATACAGGAAACGGCTGCAGAGGGAAAGGAAGCAGAGAGTGAGGAGAAAACTCCTGGGAGAAAAACGAAAATTCAGAAGAATGCAGCCATGGAAACGCCCAGACGCAAGTCGCAGCGACACCTGAAAAAAACTGAAGAGGAAGAAGAGGTTAAAAAAACACCTAGGACCCCTAGACGTAAAACACAACAACCCAGAGAACTACAGGAAACAACCAAAGAGGAGACAGCAGAGCAGCAAACCTTAAGCAGAGTTTTGAGGGGTAGGACTACAGTCATCACTAACTTTACTCCTCGCAAATACACACGCAGTCATGCTGTGAAAGAAAACGATGAACAAGCAGCAGCTCCTACAATAGATAAAGAACAAGAGGAGGAGAAAGAGGCTACGACAACAACGACACCGGAGGAACCTGGAGATGTTGTAGCCCTGGAGGAACCAGAAGATGTTGTAACACCAGAGGAACCGGAGATGTTGTACCCTGGAGGAACCAGAAGATGTTGTAACACCAGAGGAACCTGAAGATGTTGTAACACCAGAGGAACCTGGAGATGTTGTAACACTGAGGAACCAGGAGATGTTGTAGTCCTGGAGGAACCAGGAGAAGCTGTAGTCCTGGAGGAACCAGGAGAAGCTGTAGCCCTGGAGGAACCAGGAGAAGCTGTAGCACTAGAGGAACCAGGAGAAGCTGTAGCCCTGGAGAAACCAACAGAAGCTGTAGCCCTGGAGGAACTAGGAGATGTTGTAGTCCTGGAGGAACCAGGAGAAGCTGTAACACCAGAGGAACCAGGAGATGTAGTCCTGGAGAAACCAGGAGAAGCTGTAACACCAGAGGAACCAGGAGATGTAGTCCTGGAGAAACCAACAGAAGCTGTAGCATCAGAGGAACCAGGAGAAGCTGTAACACCAGAGGAACCAGGAGAAGCTGTAGTCCTGGAGGAACCAGGAGAAGCTGTAGCACTTGAGGAACCAGGAGAAGCTGTAGCATCAGAGGAACCAGGAGAAGCTGTAACACCAGAGGAACCAGGAGAAGCTGTAGCATCAGAGGAACCAGGAGAAGCTGTAGCATCAGAGGAACCAGGAGAAGCTGTAGCATCAGAGGAACCAGGAGAAGCTGTAACACCAGAGGAACCAGCAGAAGCTGTAGCATCAGAGGAACCAGGAGAAGCTGTAACACCAGAGGAACCAGCAGAAGCTGTAGCCCTGGAGGAACCAGAAGATTTTGTAACACCGGAGGAACCAGGAGATGTTGTAGCACTGGAGGAACAGGGGGGACGAGAAGAGCAGACTATGGACAAATTGGAGGAAGAAGCAGTGGAGGCTGTGGAGGGGAAGGTGGAGGATGAGAAGGAGGAGAACACCAGGCCCTCAGAGGAGCCGGCAGAGGAGGAGAAAGAGACAGAACCATCAAATGAAGTGGTAGAACCACCAACTGAAGAAACGTTGGAAGAAAAGGTGGCACCAGCTGAAGAGGCAAAGATCTCAGAGGAAGAACAGGAAGCTCCAGCAGTAGAAACAAGAACTTCCAAGAGGGGAAGAAAGAGCGGGAAAGCTTCTCCAAAACGCAAATCCACAAAACAGCAGAAAGAGGAAGAGGAGGAAGAGGAGGAGGAACCGGTCATAGAAATAAGAGTTCTGAGAAGAGGAAGGAAATCTGCACCTGTCACACCGAGTCGCAAATCTAAGAGAGCCCGCAAACAACCTGAGCCACAGGAGGAAGAGGACACTGCAGAACAGGAAGCAGCACCAGCAAAGGAGGAAGTCAATGTTGAACAAGAAAAAGACGAGGAAGAAAAGATTGAGGCAGTGACACTTGAGGAGAACCTTGTGGAGGATACTAGGGCTGACAAGAGCACTGTGGAAGAGGACAAACTGGATGAGGGAGCCACGGCTGAGGAGGAAAAGACTGAGGATAAAAAGGAGGAGGAAATCGTAGCAGAAGAATCGGCTGCAGTAGAAGATGTTGAAAAAACAGACGATCAGAGCACAGCTGAACCCCTGATCCAGAGTGCTGGAGATGAGGTTACAGAAAAGGGTTCAGAGGAAATGCCCTCTGAGGAGCCGGCAGAGGAGGAGAAAGAGACAGAACCATCAAATGAAGTGGTAGAAACACCAACTGAAGAAACGTTGGAAGAAAAGGTGGCACCAGCTGAAGAGGCAAAGATCTCAGAGGAAGAACAGGAAGCTCCAGCAGTAGAAACAAGAACTTCCAAGAGGGGAAGAAAGAGCGGGAAAGCTTCTCCAAAACGCAAATCCACAGGGAGAGGACAAAAACAGCAGAAAGAGGAAGAGGAGGAAGAGGAGGAGGAACCGGTCATAGAAATAAGAGTTCTGAGAAGAGGAAGGAAATCTGCACCTGTCACACCGAGTCGCAAATCTAAGAGAGCCCGGAAACAACCTGAGCCACAGGAGGAAGAGGACACTGCAGAACAGGAAGCAGTACCAGCAAAGGAGGAAGTCAATGTTGAACAAGAAAAAGACAGTGTAAAAGAAGCAGTGGCTTATGAAATGAATGAGGAAGAGGAGGGCAATGAGGTGGCAGAGGCAAAGACTGAAGAAGACGTGGCAGCAGAAGAAGACAAAACCCCAGAGGAAGAAAAGGCTCCAGAGGAGGTGGTGGAAGAAACACCTGAGGAGGACTCTGCTGAGGGAGGAGAGGAGCGACTGGCCGACAAAGAGGAGGAAGAACGGAAATCAGAAGATGCTGCAGCAGACACCATGACAGTGGAAGCAGCAGACACAGCATCAGAAATGCCTCTTGATGAAGACGCTGAGAAGATCTCACCAGCCATGGAGGAAGAAGCAAAGAGCTGTGAGGAAGAGGAGGTGGTAAAAGAAGCACAGAAAGATACAGAGGAGGAAGAGGAGAAGAGGGGTGGAGAGGAGGCTGACCTGACCGCAGACCCTGTGGCTGAGGGCAAAGAAGAAGCCATCACACAACCACAGGAGGAAGGTATGGTAGAGAGAGCAAGTAGGAGAGGAGAAGGTGGAGACGGGGGAAATGGCTGAAACTGAAGAGGGGAATCTGGGGGAAGACGCCAAGATTGCATCTGCTTCCCCAGATGTAGAACAAGCAGAGGAAATACTGGAGAAGGAGAGGAAGGAGGCTGACGAGACAGAAACCTCAGAGAAAACTGATAAACAGGAGACAGGAGAAGAAGATGTGGTGACTGATGAAGGGTCTCCAAAAGAAGTGAAGGTGACACAGACTGACGGTCCTGTGAAGGAGGAGGCTGAAGAAGAAGAACCGGAAGAACCTGCTGAAATAGCGGAGCCAGAAACCATCCCTTCAGAGGAGCACGGCGTCCGAGGAAACGGGTGAAGCAGCAGAAGCAGAGCAAGTAGATGACAGGATACAGGAAACGGCTGCAGAGGACAAAGAACCTCCTGTGGTAAAAAGGAAGACTACAGCCATGACGAGGCGTAAATCCAAACGCCGAAAACCGTCGGTGGATTACACTGAGGAGGGGGGAGAGGAGGAGGACAACGACGCGTCTGAGGAGGGAGAGGAAGGAGAGGAAGAAGAGGGAGAGGAAGAAGAGGGAGAGTTAGAGGGAGAAGCTGCCATAGAGGGCAAAGAGGTAGCTGGACATAAGGGAGATGGGGAAACAGAAAATCTAGACGGAAACGTAGCAGATGAGGAGGATGAAAAGACAGAAGAGGATGTAGAACCTTCTGTGGTAAAAACAAGAGCTCATCGGAAGAGGAGTGCAGCCATGACGAGGCGTAAATCCAAACGCCGCAAACCGTCGGTGGATTACACTGAGGAGGGGGGAGAGGAGGAGGACAGCGATTCCATGGAGTCTGAAGAGGGAGAGGAAGAAGAGGGAGAAGAGGGAGAGGGAGAAGCTGCCATAGCTGAACTTGAGGAAGACGGGGAGACAGAAAATCTAGAGAAAAATGGAGATGAGGAGGAAGAAAAGACAGGAGAGGAAAAAACAAAAGAGTCAGAAAACAACATTTGTTTGGAGTTAGATGAAGATGAAGAGCAGATGGAGGAGGAGTCATCAGCATCTGACAGCTCAGACGAAGAACAGGCTCCAGTGGTCCTAAAGAGAAATCTGAGAGGGAGGTCGATCGCCACTCCCATCCCACCGCGCAAATCCAGGAGACTCAGCCAGGTCACACACACACCGCAGGTGAAGAAGAAGGAGCCTGTGGAGGAGCAGAGTCCTCCGCCTGCGAGGAGTCTGAGGAAGAGTCCGAGGAAGAGTCCGAGGAAGAGGAGGAGTGCCGAGCCCACGCCCACACACAGGTCCAAGCGCCGCAGCCGAACATAGAGTACATTTCACACACACACACTCGTACTCACATACATGTTCTCACCCGCACACACCCCCTCCCCACTTCCCTCTCTCTCTCACACACACACTCACGCCCCCACTCCCCTTCCCTCTCTATCTCACATGCACACAAGGCACAAACTTAAAGGCTATCTAGGGGACCAGCTAAAGTACCTTTTGCATATGCGTTTTTCATGTTTTGCTTGAATTTTTCGTGTAATTTCTGTAAACAAATGTTTTAAATATCAATGTGGTGCATATTCGATACCTTTCATATTGTACTTATAGAATGTGTCAATATCGAAGGCAAATTGTGAATTGGTTTTTATAAAAATATCAGGTGCCAATTTGACATTTTCTTGCTGTTTTTCATAATTGCTTAACTAGTCCTTCCCTCTATAAACATTTCACTTTACAGTATAAAGACGTGAGTTAGAATATAGAGTTCATACCTTGGCCTCTTCTGGATTTTATCATCATTATTAAGACATGTTCTGACTGTAATTCCCTTCATGATATTGGGTTAGTATTTACAAGAATGCCTGAAGTAATTATCCTCAATTTAGTTAATTCAAACATTTATTAACACATTTCAATATTTTGGCACTTACAAAACATTGTCTGAGTTTAAAATTGGCTTTGTGGCTTAATAACAAAATATTATTTATATTGTCACAAATATAATTATCTGTGTGTATGGAACATGTAACATATTTGAACTATTGTTTCAGTTTTAAGATATATTTTATTTTTATACAATACACTTAAGTCAAATTGTTATACTTAAATGTATACGGATAAAATTTTGATGAAGCTCAGGATCTAAAATCACATATAATGTTATACATAAGTTGGTGTGGACAAATGTTTATATTTTTCTCACGATTCCATTATAAAGCATAATGCTACCTACACACATTATTACGCTGTGAAAACCACCACCTGTAGACGTACACGGAATGATATTAGTGTCATTACAAAACATGACATTTAATTGTTAAACCATTTAATGTATCTCCTCACACTTTGTTAATTGCTAATATGTAACAATTTTATCACATTTTGCTTTGAGTTTTTTCCTAATTGATGAAATGCTTGTTGTGAAGGCTCCTAGAGATGCAATTGGAAAAATCATTTTTTTTTGTTGTTGTATTTTTCTCTTTCATCGTTAGAATGTTTTCTGTAGACGGTCCTCCAAACAAACATTTTATTGTGTTTGGTGAACAGATGTTGACAGGAGCATTTTCTTCTGGAACTGTGACTTTCATACTTTGTAGTGGTCTTATATTGCTATTAAATAAAGATTTTTAGAGCGTGACTTATGTCTGATGGTGTTTGTTTTATTATGGTCGTCTCTCCAGAAGAAGGGCTTCTTAGTGCATTGCTAGATGGTCACAGACCCAGACAAGGAGAAGCCCTGTCACACTGACAGAGAACAGCAGGTGGTGCTATAAACACTTAAATCACTCACCCTTCCTCGGTCCTTAAATCACTCACCCTTCCTCGGTCTTGGACAAGAGGAGATTTGTGCCAAAACAAGATGAATTCTACCCATGTTCCACATTTACTAAATAACATTTACTTATATCTGCTCCTTCTACAATTGCAATAAATAGATATCTGTAAAACCAAAGTATATTTCAATATTATGCTCTAAACCATGTAATGTATTGAATACATGTAGCCTATAATCCATTTAAAATGCTGGTGAATAGGGACATGGTTATACAATGAACCAGTTCAAACTAGTTAGATTCTAATGTAATAATAAACACATTTACTGTATGGCAGGTATGTACTTGTTTGATGTAATTAAGTGCTGATAAAATAAAGGTGGCTTCCACGTCCAATAATGTACTCTGAAGGGGTCATACATGTTAATCCTATGAGTTCACTGTCATAACAGTGTCAAAACATTTAATATAAGTATTTACAGAAAAGGCACAAAAGATACCTACTCGAACTGATGCGCTATTTTGAATTCCCCTCCCTCTCTCTCCCTCCCACTTTGCCCCTCCTACACAACACTTTTTGAACGCTCTTTAAAGGCTGGAGGAGAGAATACTGCGCTCATATGACAAACCAAACGACGGGGTTTACAACCGCATTCCTAGGATCTATTTGGGATTATAGAACACATTTCTCACATCCTCCGTAATAAATATTGCGTTAATTTCAATTGAAGAACAATTTCGCAGACGAGAGAAATATTGGGACGACACAGTTTTTAATGGTTTAGGTAACATTAACCTAACTTTGTATTTTACTGGCGAGGCGAACAATTGTTCTCGAGCATCGTGCTTAACTTGAATTGCCATGCACGAGAGTTAAAAAAAGAAACATTGGAATCCATGCTGTCATTCAAAGAGGTACGTTGATACATTGATGTCATATTTGTAACTCTTTTGTGCTACTATCTAGGAAAGACGCAGCTCGTGTTTCGAATGATCAGACGCACTTCACGCGCTTCATAACGTCCTCAGAGTAACGGGATTCGAACTTTCTTTCTTCTATTCTTTTGATGCCGTCTTGAGCGATGCAACCGTTTTCGCTTTTTGAGTACATTTACCCGCATCTATAAATATGTCTTGATATGTCAACACCCAGATGATGAATAGTTGGAAGATTAAGTATAGATTACAGATCTGTATATGCTTTATAATCAGAAGCCTGTTCGTTATTATTTACATTTAGTCATTCGGCAGACGCTCTTTTTTATCATAACTAACAAATAGCTAAATGCCAATGTTTTATATGATCATAGACGCTCTTTACTGTGACAGATGTGGCTCAATGTAACACTGAAATAAATAGAAGATACCTTAATAGTTACTTTACTTTTGTTTTAAGGATTCAATGAAAATGTCTGTCTGCACTCACGAGAACCGCAAGTCGCGAGGCAGCAGTGCATCCATGAACATCTTCCTGTTCCACAAGTCCTCATACGCCGACAGTGTCCTCATGCACCTCAACTCCCTGCGGCAGCAGCGGCTGTTCACCGACGTCCTGCTGCACGCCGGTGCACGCTCCTTCCCCTGTCACCGCGCCGTGCTCGCCGCCTGCAGCCGCTACTTCGCCGCCATGTTCAGCGGCGGGCTGCGGGAGAGCCAGGCCAGCGAGGTGGACTTCCGGGACTCCGTCCACCCCGAGGTTCTGGAGCTGCTCCTGGACTACGCCTACTCCTCGCGTGTCGTCATCAACGAGGAGAACGCCGAGTCACTCCTGGAGGCCGGAGACATGCTGGAATTCCAGGACATCCGAGACGCGTGTGCGGAGTTCCTCGAGAGGAACCTGCATCCGTCCAACTGCCTGGGGATGTTGCTCCTTGCCGACGCGCATCAGTGCACTAAGCTGTCCGAGCTCTCCTGGGGAATGTGCCTTGGTAACTTCCCGGCCATCTGCAAGACGGAGGACTTCCTGCGGCTGCCGAAAGACATGGCGGTCCAGCTGCTGTCGCACGAGGAGCTGGAGACGGACGACGAGAGGGTGGTTTATGAAACCGCCCTCAGCTGGATCAACTACGACCTAGAGCGACGCCTCTGCCACCTCCCAGAGCTCCTGAGGGCCGTCCGGCTTGCACTGCTGCCCGCCATCTTCCTCATGGAGAACGTCTCCACGGAGGAGCTGATCAACGCCCAGGCCGAGAGCAAGCAGCTGGTGGACGAGGCCATCCGCTGCAAGCTCAGGATCCTGCAGAACGAGGGCGTGGTCACCAGCCCGCTGGCCCGGCCGCGGAAGACCAGCCACGCCCTCTTCCTGCTGGGCGGACAGACCTTCATGTGCGACAAGCTCTACCTGGTGGACCAGAAGGCCAAGGAGATCATCCCCAAGTCCGACCTACCGAGCCCCAGGAAGGAGTTTAGCGCCTGCGCCATCGGCTGCAAGGTCTACGTGACGGGTGGGCGGGGCTCCGAGAACGGGGTCTCCAAAGATGTCTGGGTGTACGACACGTCCCAGGAGGAGTGGTCCAAGGCAGCTCCCATGCTGATCGCACGGTTTGGCCACGGTTGTGCCGAACTCAAAAACTGTCTCTATGTGGTGGGAGGACACACGGCTGGCACAGGCTGCCTCCCGGCCTCCCCCTCCGTCTCCCTCAAGCAGGTGGAGAAGTACGACCCAGTCAGCAACCAGTGGGCCATGGTGGCCCCTCTCAGGGAAGGGGTTAGCAACGCGGCCGTCGTCAGCGTGAAGCTCAAGCTGTTTGCGTTCGGCGGCACCAGTGTCGCCCACGACAAGCTCCCCAAGGTGCAGTGCTACGACCCTCAGCAGAACCGCTGGAGCGTTCCGGCCTCGTGCCCGCAGCCCTGGCGCTACACCGCCGCCGCCGTCCTCAACAACCAGATCTTCGTCATGGGAGGGGACACCGAGTACTCTGCGTGTTCGGCCTACAGATTCAGCTGTGACAGCTTCCAGTGGACCAAGGTTGGAGATGTGGCGGCCAAGCGGATGAGCTGCCAGGCGGTGGCTTCCGGAAACAAACTGTTTGTGGTGGGCGGGTATTTCGGGACCCAGCGGTGCAAGACCCTGGACTGCTACGACCCAACGCTGGACGCTTGGAACAGCATCACAACGGTGCCCTACTCCCTGATCCCCACCGCTTTCGTCAGTACCTGGAAACATCTACCGGCCTAACCTTTTCAAAGTAGGTGGGCTGATTCCGCCAGCAACTCTAGCAGACTATTAACACCTCAACACCACCAAATCTGTCTATTAATTCAACAGCACATATTTGAGCATACAGTGTGTTTACGACAGATATCAACCACATACAGCGAATAACCCAGATAGCAGATGACCGTTCAACCATGGTGTAGGAGAGCTTTCATAGCCTGCAGCCTCAGTGCCGACAGGAGGGAGCAGAGGTCATGAGCTTTCCTGGGTGAGGTGGTGGTCTGTGTCTTGTGTTCTGCAGATCCTTTAGGTACAGAACTGGGGAAGGGGAGGCGGGGGAGGGTCGTTTTGAAGTCTTTGGCGGCGGCCTTTATTGTTTATTGAAGTGAGAGTCCTGGGTGGGCTGAGACCCACGAGGACACAGCATGTGTGTGAGGGGGAGGAGGAGAGGGAGGGAGGAGAGGGGGAGGAGGAGAGTTGGAGGAGGAGAGGGGGAGGAGGAGAGTTGGAGGGTCACTGCTCTGTCCCTGACAGAAAGCAGAGCGCGCTCTCAGAGGGGGTCTTTGTTGCTCTGGGAATGCCCTCTCCCTGGACGGGCGTTCCTCACTACCTCCGAGCCTCGCTCCCAGACAGGCTGGCTTTGTCCCAAGCTGTTTGATTAGGAGGTGATAAAGGACTGAGGTGGCGTGTTTGTCAGCCTTCACTGGTCGCTAATGGTTATTGTCCCCCGTTTCCTTATAAAAGGAGATGCTGTTTATTGGATAGTCTGCTCTTAAGAAACCTTTTCCCAGTAAGATGCTTGCAGAAATAAATCTTGACAATGTGCCCTAAGTGCAGACTTAATGTTAGTTTAAAGTACAGGTTGAGTTTCTCATGCTATGTGATGTCTCATCATTGTATAAAGATGTAGCACAAAAGATCCTCTGAACTGCCTTGAGTACCATAAGGACCAGGAAAGACCTTGCTCAACTTCCTGTGGCTGTTAGTACTCACGACCAAGACAGCAAGCTGACTTAGATTACACACAGGAAGCTGTTCTTTGGCCAGAGGTTTCCCAAGCCTTGTGAGTGGGGAGGGAGAGGGGGGAGAGGGAGAGAGAGAGAGAGGGGGGGAGAGGAAGAGATTTGACTAAGGGAGTCTGTAGTAGTTAGTCTGTTACTCCGCAGAGGAAAGACGAGAGAGGGAAACTCCATAGCGACCTGGCCGGCCTCTGGAATGTTGCCCACCTATGTTGGGCGGTAAATCCCAGCCGCGGCGGGCCCATTGAGAGGGTTATTAATGTGTTTAGAACGGCCCCATAGACACTGGACTGGGCCCCATCAACAGCTTTATTACCCCTCCAGCCAGGAGAGCTGGTCTGGGGAGGATCGGGGAAGTCTTTAAGAGTCCCTGTCCGCCTCCCGCGTGTCTCTGTGCCAAGTCCTGTTCACTACTTCCTATATTCACTCTGTGATGGCCACTCCATCTGCCACTGCATAACTAACTCTTGACTCTTTCTCTGCTTGTGTTGTAACTCCTTTTCACTTGTCAGTGGTAGACCAGAGCTTTCAGAGTTCACCATAATGTGCTTTTTATGTCAAGGACAAATTAACTGTAGATTTGCGTGTGTAATGAAACACACAAAATTTGTAGTAATAACTATTTTTAATTGGGTTAGTGAAAAGACTCTTGTAAACGAGAGCTAAAGATTAGAAGATTGAATAATTAACCTTGGAGAGCATTAGAAACGTGCCAGGATTAGTCATGTTTGCTTGACCTTTTCTGCTTTATCTAACTCTCCACAGGCCTCCCAAGAGAAGAAGAGAGGAGGAGGAGGAGGAGCAGGTGGAAGAGAGGAGGAGGTGGGGGAGCAGGAGGAGGAGTAGGAGGAGGAGGAGCAGGGAAGAGCACAACTACAGACCAGGAACTCAAGAAGACACATTTCAAACACTCAACTCTGTAACTGAATGTTTTTGACAGAATGCTTTTTCTTTAACCGAATGTAGTTCCCTTCTTCTGGCTGCTTGTGTTGTTTTACACATTAAGTTAACTTTGTTTTTGTGTTGTTACTTGTAATTGTTTGCACATTTGCTTCTGACCCAGCAACATGTACCTCAACATGTTAATATTGAGGATTTGCCAAATTCTATGTAAGGCCTGGAGGAACAGGAGAGCTGTTTTCAGGACATTTTCAAGAAATACTTCTCTTTGTTCTCTTGTTACCACGGGAACTGAGGTCTATGGGATTTCTCATGATGGATGATTACACAGTGACTATAGGTATATTAATAGAGTTTCCTAAAGAAATGACATGTCATATATATATACGTGTGTATATATATAATATATTATATATATTATATATATAGAACCCTTATAAACAATATCTATAAATGCCTTGAGAGTTGGTTACTTCCAATGTGTTCAGGAATACAAATCACAAATGTAGACATCTGATGGTTGTTGATATATGTAACATTGATCTAACATTTAGCAACTGATCAAGGAAGAACAGTTTTGTTTCTCTATTTGGCTTGACAGGAATGGTCTTGCTAGTCTTGTAATGTGTGTTTGACTGCGTGTCCTGTAAGCGCTAGAGCAGAGTGAATCACTAGAACACTCCTTCCTGTTTAACAGTGTCATACGCAGTGGAAAACATTTGGAGCCGTTTGTTCAGAGCTGGGTTGGTGTTCTGGATATTCTGGTGGCATTGTGAGGCACCCTGACGTATATTTACGTATCTCTTGACTGCCTAAGGATGTTATTGATATTAAGGTATATCTTGAATGCCCAAGGATGTTATTGATATTAAGGTATATCTTGACTGCTTAAGGATGTTATTGATATTAAGGTATATCTTGACTGCATAAGGATGTTATTGATATTAAGGTATATCTTGACTGCATAAGGATGTTATTGATATGAAGGTATATCTTGACTGCATAATGATGTTATTGATATGAAGGTATATCTTGACTGCATAAGGATGTTATTGATATGAAGGTATATCTTGATTGCATAAGGATGTTATTGATATGAAGGTATATCTTGACTGCATAAGGATGTTATTGATATGAAGGTATATCTTGACTGCATAATGATGTGCTATCAGGAAGTGACACATGGTGCAGGAGACAGGACGTGTTGTGTTTGTATACATTCCATTTGGTCAGACAGAAGTCTCCATTTTGTACAAGTGTATTTTTTTTTCACAGTGTGAAATTCATATTAAAAATAAGAGTTTTTCCTCTTCGATGTAAAAGCTGAGTTTAGTGTTTTCTTGCTTCTTGCTTGTTTGTAGAGCTGTGAAAAGGAGCGTGAGTTTAAATACTTACACACCTCAGAAACATGACACACTGAGTGGCAACACAGCTCACTGATGTGTCAACTCCATTGAACACTAAATACATTTATTTCTAATTGTTTTTAAATGGTTTTAGTTCCTCCTTCAATGTCCCATGCACACATGCCATAGTCATGTACGTGTATGTGTCATCACATACCATAGTCAATACAAACAGCTAGATTCTGACAGGTTCCGGAAGTATCTGAATCAGGTAGAAATACCAGTTCAACTTGTTCAAGAGGGTTCACACACACACACACCACCAGATACTCCAAACACCCCAGATGATGACAACTGAAGAGAACACGACACAAATGCTGCATCATCGCACACCTGATTTCATCTGGGATCGTTTACCCATGTGGATTAAGTGTCTGAGTCAGACTTAGACACAAACAATACGAGTAATGTGAGATAGGAGCAGACACAGGAAGTGCTCTGAGCTAAAGGACACAGCAGACAGGAAGTGCTCTGAGCTAAAGGACACAGCAGACAGGAAGTGCTCTGAGCTAAAGGACACAGCAGACAGGAAGTGCTCTGAAGGACACAGCGTTCACCCCTATCTGTGAAAGGAGGACTAAAGTCTCTCTGCTCTCTCTCTCCTCTCCCCTCTCCCCTCACTCCCCCTCTCCCTCTCCCTCTCCCTCTCCCTCTCCCTCTCCCTCTCCCTCTCCCTCTCCCTCTCCCTCTCCCTCTCCCTCTCCCTTCAGGAGGCTTGAGGGTGACATGCATGGTATTTAAACACAATATAGTCCAGAAGTAGTTGACATCATAAAATGCCAACGCACAAATGAGTAAGAATCTGGCTCAGGATGTTTATGTAAGCACTTCACATCTCCCCTGAAGGATGACCACACTGTACCAGTCAGGAGTACCTCTGAGGAGTGGTGACGGCGCGATGAAGAGTGGATGGCTGGGGAAGGAGGGCGTGATGAAGATGGTGAGGACGGTGATCAGCTCTTCTTCCCTGGCAAAGCACTGCAAAAGTCACTGCATGATATACATTTTAGGCCATACCGCCCAGCCCTTGTCTAGATCAGTGGTTCCCAACCCTGGTCCTCAGGGCACCCTGTCCAACACACCTGATTCAAATGAATGGTCTTAAACAGGCTTCTGCAGAGCTGGATCACGACCCATTCATTTGAATCAGGTGTGTTGGAGCAGGGAAACATCTCAAACAGGCAGGACAGGGTGCCCTGAGGACCAGGGTTGGGAACCACTGGTCTAGCTTGATCTTAATGTGTCCTAATCTGTGAATCTGTGCGTTGGTTACCAACCCACAGTGCTGCAGGGTGGAGCTTCCATAGGGGACCGCAGTGTGAAGCAGTGTGAAGCAGTGGTCCTCTGGTTCCGCCTAGACCACATGCTTTACTCATAACGTCCCTTCTAAACACCCACAGGGATGCTTGCTGGCTGGACCAATGAATCTGCACAGGAAGTGGAGTTTCCTGCCAGTGAGGAATGCTAACAAGCTCCCCGAAACACACCCCAGGGAGGGGCCAGGGCTCGGTGCTCTGCTCTGTTGGGACCCATCAGGGTGACCATTACACAGAGCTTAGGATCAAAGGGGCTGTGAACTCAATACATTATTATTATTATTACGTTATCTAATTTAAGGGGACAAAAATATCTGACAGTATAATATGTACAAAGGGCCATTTCCAGGACATTGCTCCTGAGCCCAGGACTCTGTGTCTCTCTCTCTTCCTCTCTCTCTCTCTTTATCTCTCTCTTCCTCTCTCTGTCTGTCTCTCTCTCTTCCTCTCTCTCTCTCTCTGTCTCTCTCTTCCTCTCTCTCTCTTCCTCTCTCTCTCTCTCTCTCTCTTCCTCTCTCTGTCTGTCTCTCTCTCTTCCTCTCTCTCTCTCTCTCTGTCTCTCTTCCTCTCTCTCTCTCTGTCTCTGGCAGGGCATGAGAACAGCGCTGGGTTTGGAGAGGAGACATCGTGAGAAATAACAATCAGAAGACGACTGACTCAGAACTGAAATGTTAAGGAGGAACAGAGACTGGGTGTGAATGAGTGTGTGTGAATGTGTGTGTGTGAGTGTGTGTGTGTGAGTGTGTGTGTGTGTGTGAGTCAGTGTGTGTGTGTGTGTGTGTGAGTGTGTGTGTGTGTGTGTGTGTGTGAGTGTGTGTGTGAGAGTGTCTGTTTGTGTGTGTAGATATGTGTCCGTGTCCATGGCCTTCTGCATGCGTTCATCCAGTGTGTGAGGGGTGTGACTCGATCTATTCAAGACTGTTTTATATTCCAAGCCAACATGAGCTGTCAATTCATCTCTAATCTCCTTCGCCTCACAAGCATCTGTCAATAACAAAGGTTTGAATGCGGGCTGGAGAGGAGGGTGTGGGAGACGGCTTATCTCCGTATCTCAGCTGTCGGTATCAGGTTCATGAGAATCACAGGTTCCCGGTGCTTATATCTCTGCTCATCACCGAACAACTGTCTAATCAGCCTATAGCACACGTCCCCAAACTCTGAGACCAGCCTATAGCACACGTCCCCAAACCCTGAGACCAGCCTATAGCACACGTCCCCCCTGAGACCAGCCTATAGCACACGTCCCCCCTGAGACCAGCCTATAGCACACGTCCCCCCTTAGACCAGCCTATAGCACACGTCCCCAAACCCTGAGACCAGCCTATAGCACACGTCCCCCCTGAGACCAGCCTATAGCACACGTCCTCAAACCCTGAGACCAGCCTATAGCACACGTCCCCCCTGAGACCAGCCTATAGCACACGTCCTCAAACCCTGAGACCAGCCTATAGCACACGTCCCCCCCTGAGACCAGCCTATAGCACACGTCCCCAAACCCTGAGACCAGCCTATAGCACACGTCCCCCCTTAGACCAGCCTATAGCACACGTCCCCCCTGAGACCAGCCTATAGCACACGTCCCCAAACCCTGAGACCAGCCTATAGCACACGTCCCCAAACCCTGAGACCAGCGAGTGTGTAGCATAGTGTGTGTGTGTGTGTGTAGCATAGTGTGTGTGTGTGTATTACAGTGTGTGTGTGTGTGTGTGTAGCATAGTGTGTGTGTGTGTAGCATAGTGTGTGTGTGGGAGATTGTGTGTGTGTGTGTAGCATAGTGTGTGTGTGGGAGATTGTGTGTGTGTGTGTAGCATAGTGTGTGTGTGGGAGAGTGTGTGTGTGTGTCGTCTCCTTGCTCTGGTCCCACGCCCGCTGGTCATCTTAGTGCTTTGTGTGATTTCTCAGGGTGAGAGTTTGACCCTTGACCCCAGCTCACACCAGAGGTCACATTCAGGAGCTTCCCCTGGACCTGGGAGAGGAGACCCCCGCAAAGCACCCTGGGAAAAAATGAGGATCTGTTTCAAAGCGACCGAAATACGTTTTTTTTCTTCTTCAGGATGTTGTTAGCTGCCTTTGTGCTAATTGATGTTGCTTCGTTCTCAGTGCCTCTTCATGAGTCATCAAACATCTCACCTCTCACAGCTGCTTCCTTGGGTCAGCTTACCGCAGAGATACACCACCACAGACAACCCTTCAGGGTGTTTAGATAGTCATTCAGCTCATGTAAATAAGTCACGAGAGACCAGTATATCTACATACTGTGACTCTGTAGTCCATGCAAATTTGGTTCCTGACATCAACGGTTTCCCCCAGTTAGACATACTGCAGGCCCTCCAGTACCCCAGTCTGCCTCTAGTAGACTGCCCTCAAGTCTGCCTCTAAGAGACTGCCCTCAAGTCTGCCTCTAAGAGACTGCCCTCAAGTCTGCCTCTAAGAGACTGCCCTCAAGTCTGCCTCTAGAAGACTGCCCTCAACCCCAGTAAGGCTGTTTACACACCAGTAAGGCTGTTTACACACCAGGAAGGCTGTTTACACACCAGTAAGGCTGTTTACACACCAGTAAGGCTGTTTACACACCAGTAAGGCTGTTTACACACCAGTTAGGCTATTTACACACCAGTAAGGCTGTTTAAGGCTGTTTACACACCAGTAAGGCTGTTTACACACCAGGAAGGCTGTTTACACGCCATCCCACAATCTGATTCCTGCCTCAGCTAACAGCATCAACAGTGTCTCGCAGCAGTACCTCTCCCGGTCTGTCTGGATCCTCACAGTAAGGAGATGCCTTCCTGTCAGGAAGTGGCTCGACCACAAGGTGGGTCCCACTGCCTCCACAGCCCAGGAGAGCGAGCCCAGTCCCAGGCCTGTCCTGACCATACCAACGCCAGCCTGGTCGTCTGGCACACAGTCCTGACCGTACAGCACCAGCCTGGTCATCTGGCACACAGTCCTGACCGTACAGCACCAGCCTGGTCGTCTGACACACAGTCCTGACCGTACAGCACCAGCCTGGCCGTAGAGCACCAGCCTGGTCATCTGGCACACAGTCCTGACCGTACAGCACCAGCCTGGTCGTCTGACACACAGTCCTGACCGTACAGCACCAGCCTGGTCGTCTGACACACAGTCCTGACTGTACAGCACCAGCCTGGTCATCTGGCACACAGTCCTGACTGTACAGCACCAGCCTGGTCATCTGGCACACAGTCCTGACCGTACAGCACCAGCCTGGTCATCTGACACACAGTCCTGACCGTACAGCACCAGCCTGGTCATCTGGCACACAGTCCTGACCGTACAGCACCAGCCTGGTCATCTGGCACACAGTCCTGACCGTACAGCACCAGCCTGGTCGTCTGACACACAGTCCTGACCATACAGCACCAGCCTGGTCGTCTGGCACACAGCCCTGACCGTACAGCACCAGCCTGGTCGTCTGACACACAGTCCTGACCGTACAGCACCAGCCTGGTCATCTGGCACACAGCCCTGACCGTACAGCACCAGCCTGGTCGTCTGACACACAGTCCTGACCATACAGCACCAGCCTGGTCGTCTGACACACAGTCCTGACCGTACAGCACCAGCCTGACCGTACAGCACCAGCCTGGTCGTCTGACACACAGTCCTGACCGTACAGCACCAGCCTGGTCGTCTGACACACAGTCCTGACCGTACAGCACCAGCTTGGTCGTCTGACACACAGTCCTGACCGTACAGCACCAGCCTGGTCGTCTGACACACAGCCCTGACCGTACAGCACCAGCCTGGTCATCTGACACACAGTCCTGACCGTACAGCACCAGCCTGACCGTACAGCACCAGCCTGGTCGTCTGACACACAGTCCTGACCGTACAGCACCAGCCTGGTCGTCTGACACACAGTCCTGACCGTACAGCACCAGCTTGGTCGTCTGACACACAGTCCTGACCGTACAGCACCAGCTTGGTCGTCTGACACACAGTCCTGACCGTACAGCACCAGCCTGGTCGTCTGACACACAGTCCTGACCGTACAGCACCAGCCTGGTCGTCTGACACACAGCCCTGACCGTACAGCACCAGCCTGACCGTAGAGCACCAGCCTGGTCGTCTTCCTCTGCCACACCTCCCAGCAGCTGTGTTCAGGAGCAGGGTAGGAGGACTGCGTTCAGGTACCGTGTGTGTCCTATGGAGCTCCAGCCCCTCGGCCTACGCGTCTGCCAGGGGTTCTGCTATTGATTACGGCAGACGTGTGAGTTGTAACGTACTGAGGAAAATGGAACAAGGGCTGGAAAAAACAAGTCTGTTTCCATGATGAATCAATTTACAGGGTGCTAGTTACAGCAGCATCTCTGTGAGTCCTTTGTTTTATCGTGGAATCCTTGTTTGGAAAGTTTCTTCTCTCCCATGAGCCATAAACTCTTACAGTTTTATTTCATAAAAATAACAGCATGATCGTTTGCACTCCAACCACCAGTCCAAAAGCTTGGCCCTTTAGTCAAACTCTGAAACAATGGTGTCGGAGAAGCACAGTCATCTTTAAGAGCAGCTTAGGAAACCGTCCCGGGGAGGTCTGTGACCCTAGGAGGTCTGTGACCCCAGGAGGTCTGTGACCCCAGGATCCTCTCCTTCACACTGTTATGCTAATGAGTCTGAAGACTCCTTCCTCCCCCGAGGGTGAAGGGAACAGGAAGTGACATCAAGCTCTGTTCAGGACCATCACCTAAACACCCCTACCCAGACTCGCGCTACCTGGTGCAAAGACAGTCACTGTAATCACCGAGGAGACGTGTTCTGTTGTGTCAGCTCCTTGTGACATCTATGGTTTATACTGAAACCTATTCCACACAGATGTAAATATAGATCGTCTCATTCCTCAGCCGTTTAATTTCCTGTGGTTGTGATTGAGATGGTGTCAGTGATGGTGTCAGTGCCGGCTGAGCCCCGGGCAGGGCTGGCTCTCTCTGACGGATGTCTGCTGTGTAACAGCCCCCCCCTCGTTGTGTCAGGAAGATAGATGGGGCTAAGTGAGAACAGGGAGACATTAAACGCACAATTACTCTTTTTATCGCCCGTGACGACGGCATGCTTCCTGTCCTGGCACCCCATATGACTGCCAGCGTCAACCCTCACCCTCTCACCGTCACCCTCACACCCCCTTGCCCTCACACTCACCCCCTCACACTCAGCCCCTCACACTCACCCCCTCACACACACCCCCCCCCCAGGCTAATGGTCCCGCTCTCCTCGTGTTCAATCACACGGCCAGCAGAGTAAAAGGTCACAACCTTCCAGTGCCACGGGGCTTTCATGGTTAACAAACTTCCCCCTTTGTGTCAGTTTAATTTGGAGGGGGCCATCAGCGTTCATTAGCTGGAGTAAGAGAGACGATGGTGCATGGTGTGGCTTCTCAGACACGGCTGGAGATCATGATCATCCTGCCGCTTCCCTCCCTCAGGGTGACACAGTCTCCCCCCTCTCATGATCATCCTGCCTCTTCCCCCCCCTCAGGCTCAGGGTGACACAGTCCCCCCCCTCAGGCTCAGGGTGACACAGTCTCCTCCCTCTCAGGATTTTTATAAATAGATATTTATCTGGAAACTGACCTTGAAGGCCTTAACCTGAGATTTGAGACATGATGTCAGTATTGCTCCTCACAGCTGTCACTCTCCCCCCTCCAGGTCACCAGAGCACATCCTGTTCCTGTCTGTGTGAGGGGCTGGTCTGACGGGGCGCAGGTGTGGTGCTGACAGGATCAAGCAGGGGACAGGAGGAGCAGGTGGATCGTTTAGTTCCTCAGTCTCACCTCCCACCGGCCAGACGAGAGACCTGCTCTCTACAAGAGGTTTACGTAAGGAGTACACAACGCAAGCAAGTCGTTTTTAAGTGTATTGTGACAGGAAAAGCAGTGAGAAAGAGAGAGAGAGAGAGAGAGAGAGAGAGAGAGAGAGAGGGGAACACATGCAGCGGCCTGCGTTCGAATCCGGCCTGGGCACTTTACTGCATGTCTCCCTTTCCCTCTCTCTCTCTCTCCCTCCCTCCCTCTCTCTCTCTCTCTCTCTCTCCCTCCCTCTCTCTCTCTGCCTTTCCTGTCACACTTCACTTAAAAACTGTCCAATAAAGCATGACAATGGATCCCAGGCAGAGAAATGATCCAGTGGTGTCCCTCTAACTCCCAACGCCACTTCAGCTTTCTAGGAACACCAAGCTCCTCTAAACAAAGGGACCCAGCAGAGGAATGAGAGCGGGCCACACTTGGGGGCACAGGAATGCATTTCTTTGTGTCGACATCACAGCAGATAATCCCTCCACCGCATTCTCGCAGTGACACCATGGGGACACACCGCAGGAGGGCACACTGCAGGGGGGGCAGAGCAGGGGGGGGGCACCAGCAGAGCAGGGAGGGCAAGAAGTGGGTGGGTCTCTGCAGGCACGGCTGATATCTCCCACTCTGTTGTCTTCTAATTCAGGAGGGCACGGTTTCTGACCCGCACAGCGGTCTGCAGTCCAGCCCCCATGATGGACACGGCTATTAGCTCCCCCCCCCCACACACACACACACACACACACACACACACACACACACACACACACACACACACACACACACACACACACACGCACACACACACACACACACACACACACACACACACACACACACACACACGCACACACACACACACACACACACTCACACACACACACACACACGCACACACACACACACTCGCACGCACGCACGCACACACACGCACACGCACACGCACACACCACACACACACACGCACGCACGCACGCACGCACACACACGCACACACACACACACACACCCACACACACACACACGCACACACACACGCACGCACACACACACACGCACGCACACACACACACACACACACACACACACACACACACACACGCGCACACACACACACACACTATCGCACACCCACGTGCCTCCACTAAGCCATGAGAGGCCTGTGCTAGTGAAAGCTGGGGAGGAGGGTAGGAATGAGTGGGAGTTGATTACTATGATATTAAAACCGACAAATTGTGTGACAAATGTTTGACTCTGTGTGACACCTGTTTGTTGATGTACAGGACTACTATATGTTTGTGTTTTTTGGGGGGGCAGATCCATGTTGGGAATCTGATTTGACACCAAATTAGTTTTATTTCAGAAGGGCAAAAAAAGACAGTTTCAAATCTGTTGAAATAAAAACCAGAAACTGTGTTGTAATGGTTCAAAAATAGATATAGCAAGGATATAAGTCTCTCTCTCTCTCTCTGAAGATAACAGCAGAGGGAATAACATAAACCAGACAGTTCCTGCTCCTCTGGGAGTTCATAAAACATATGAGAAGATTCATCTGACTGCTCCTCTGGGTGTTCCCAGCTGCCAGTGAATATTTTCCATCTGCAGTATTTCTATCCTGGTGAAGAACCAGCACGAGATAGACAACTTGTTGAGTTTACATCAGCCCAGAGAGTTAACTTTGCTCTCCCTGTGTTTAGAATGAATCATAGAAACACGTGGGAATTGCAAAACACACAAATAAAGCGACTGTATATTGGTTGTCAGGGCTCGACATTAAGGCTTGTCCGCTTGTCCGGGACAAGTGGATTTTTTGCAGGGCAAGTGGAATAGAAATTTACTTGCCCCATTGGACAAGTTAAAACTCAAACAAACAAAAAAAGGCCATGTTACTTTACGTTATGTTCCACTCAATACGTTATGTTCCACTCAATAAGTCTATTTTACCGATTTTCTTTGACCGAATTCAGCATTACAAAAACATTAAACAATTGCTTCGTCCCAAGATCTTACAGACCTTGCAGCTAATTTAATGCTCAACACTTGAACGGGGCTTATTACTTGAAAGCGGAATTATTTACTGTGTTGTCTCAGTTACACTGCCAGGGCTTTGGAAAACTGTGACTTAAGTAGGCATGGCTAGTAGAACATTTCATAATAATTTCAGTAAATCAGCGCTGCAAGACCCAGTGAAATGTTATACAGCTAGCAAACTAACGTTAGCGTGCAGCGCTAACAACATTGGCTAACTCAACTTCGGTAGGCTATCCTCTGTATTTGTAAGCTAGCTAAACTTATACTGTATCTAAAATAAGATAAATAGTCCCGAGACGAGATTTCACGGGTGTTTGCGCGTCTATGCTTCACTCCGTGTGCCTGCGCCTCGTCCATTACTGTTTACAACGTTAATAGCAGGACTACTTGGTTGGCGTTGCAACTAAATGTTTATATTAGCCTACAGAAAGCTCACAAAACTATTTTGCACTGAAAGAATGCAAAAAATTGCGCTCGCGCGCTATGCGCGCTCGCATTCAGGTGAAGTTCGGATTTCACCTCACCTCAAAACCATGTCTAGTTCCTAGGTTCGGTTAAAGCCCCGATCTTTCGACGTATGGCTCGACCCCTGGTAGGGGATGGGTCTAGAAAACGTCAACACACGAAAAAAAAATATATAAAATGATCAATTTTTACCCGGACAAGTGACTTTTGTGCACGGACAAGTGAAACGTTAAAGTACTTGTCCGAAGGACAAGTGCCTCAAAAAGTTAATGTCGAGCCCTGGTTGTGTTTTCTCAGGAGTGTGTGATCAGCTGATCCTGGTAGAAAGCTCCTGATCTTCATGACGTTACTGTTACCGCATGAGAAACATGCTGAAAGAGTGTGTGTTATTATTCATTCAGTTGAAGTATTACCATCTGATTAAGGTGCAGAGTGATTACCTATAATACGTCATGTTAAAAGTGGCCGTCGACAACGGAAAGACCAGGGGCGGTTTCTGGCCTCCCTGTGTGAATCTGCTGTCTAAGTGCTGTAGTGTGGTAATGCACATACTGTCTGTCACTGTGGTAAGTGCTGTAGTGTACACACAACCTTGTGTTAATGCACACATGCTATCTGTCACTGCACACAGGTTCATAGCCTCCATTACACACACACACACACACATGCTGTGCTCTCCGACACACACACATGCTGTGCTCTCAGACACACACACACATGCTGTGCTCTCAGACACACACACACATACTGTGCTCTCAGACATGCACACACATGCTGTGCTCTCAGACACACACACACACACACACACACATGCTGTGCTCTCAGACACACACACATGCTGTGCTCTCAGACACACACACACATGCTGTGCTCTCAGACACACACACACATGCTGTGCTCTCAGACACACACACACATGCTGTGCTCTCAGACACACACACACATGCTGTGCTCTCAGACACACACACACATGCTGTGCTCTCACACACACACACATGCTGTGCTCTCAGACATGCACACACATGCTGTGCTCTCAGACATGCACACACATGCTGTGCTCTCAGACACACACACACATGCTGTGCTCTCAGACATGCACACACATGCTGTGCTCTCACACACACACACACACGCTGTGCTCTCAGACACACACACACATGCTGTGCTCTCAGACATGCACACACATGCTGTGCTCTCAGACACACACACACATGCTGTACTCTCAGACATGCACACACACGCTGTGCTCTCAGACACACACACACATGCTGTGCTCTCAGACATGCACACACATGCTGTGCTCTCAGACATGCACACACATGCATACAGACTTCACCAACACAGCAACAACCCTCTGCCTGGTGATGTCATATCTGGTGATGTCATATCTGGTGATGTCATATCTGGTGTCATATCTTCAATTTGGACTCAACAGCGTGTCATCATCTGTTGACGTTAATCAAATGTCATAGTTTCCACGTAACAATCTCATGATGCACAAGTATGCACATAACAATATTATTGCAACGCATTATTGGACCAAAATGAGAAATATGTTTCCACTAAGTCATTTAGAGGATAAATATTTAAATCTAGATTGTATTAATTTCAGAGAGACGAAGAATAAAACCCATTAAAAAGAACAATGATATGATATCATATATATTAATATGCTAATTAAAAGTCACGTGTTAATCAAGTTCCCATTATCCTTGTAGACTATTCCATTCTCATCTCTCATCAGCACCAGTGCTGGATCACTGTAACAGTATTAACAGTAACCGTAGTAACAGTAACCGTAGTAACAGTAGCAGCTCTTCTGGTGTGATCAGCCTCTCCAGAGCAGCAGTTAGCAAGGTCATGATTGAGTCAATGAAGTGTCAGTTCAGTAAGTGCTCTATTTGTCACACACACACACACACATACAGACACACACACACACACATACAGACACACACACACATACAGACACACGCACACACACACACACACACACACAGGCTCTCTCACACACACTGATGGTAAAGCCAGAATAGAAAATGCAGCTGCGTTTGAACAAAAGGTAGCTGGGTCACTCAATGCTTTCCATAACTTGCTTGCTCAAAGGTATTTACATTACATTACAAGAGTGGAAGTGCTGTGTTGGCTTGCTGTGTCATCATTCTGACACCCCTAAAAATCAGTCACTACAAGACACTATATTCAGATTCTGAACAAGCACACCATAGCAGATGAAGGGACAACAGCTTCACACAGCGCGACTGCATACAGTATTAAGCATCAAAGTCTAGAGATATTATATGGTAATACATCTACAATGTGCAGCCATAGACCAGTGTTGCCAAAATAATATCACCTGAAGTCAACTAACTAATCTGGATTGTCAAAAAGCATCAGTAGCCTGGGTTTTCCAAAGATTTGGTATAGCCAAACCAGCATGGCTATGGACAATCTCGGATGCTAAGCAGGGCTGGGCCTGGTTAGGACTTGGATGGGAGACTGCCTGTTATACCAGGTGCTCTAAGCTCTCTTAATCACTAAGAAAGAGAAACCTTGCAATATGAACAAGTCGTACCTTCATGATAGGGGCTGGAAGATGTTTTCATTTTGCCAATCGAGAGAGAGAGTCCATTTATGGATTCTCCCATAAAAAAAATCCCTATTTTTCATTTTCCCTTGGATTCTATGGGGCCCTTTGAAATCGGCTGCCGGCTCATATGCTCTCTTGAAAAATGACCGTTATGTGACGTATTTCAGAGCGGAAGAGATAAGGTTTAAGACATTTCGACATTCCGCCTGCTCTCTTAATAGGAAGGAAGGAAGGAAGGAAGGAGGCATTTTAAGACATTTCTAACAGAGCCCCAGCTCCGCTTTCGGGAGGAAGGTACGACTTTCTATGATAACACACTACAGTACAATTAGTTATTTTGCGGCTGCTCAACAACGAAAACTGACATTTCCACTGTTGCAAAAGGTCACAAAGCCACAAATAAACGGTATTAGGCCTACCTTGGATGTCTTCCCGGGCTTGTCTTACCAGGCCATTGCGCGAGGCGCAGATGTCGAGGCTTACAGTTGAAAATATATTATTTTATCACAGTTCAATACGTCTGACAGTTCCCGTTCAAAAGGCGAAGGTAACGATGTTCAGACGAGGTGTTGATAGGCTCTCAGTCTAGTATTGATCAGATTACTCGATGAGGAGACTTGTCGACGCCATTACAGTAGCTAGCTACTGTGAAGGCCTGTGCATGGTGTTTGAAGGCGGTAATTTCGTGGCTTCTTCTCCCCGGTGTTAATGGACTCAAACAGTTGCAGCCGAATTAGTCACCTGCTCCACCAATCTTGGTTTTTAGCAAAGAACACTTGTTTTTCCGTTGTTCCTGCTAGGTTAACTTTGTTGGTCACCAAAACCGGGCTATTCGTTTTTAAGCTACAGTGACATAAACTAGAAAAGCAGTATGAGGCGTTTGAATTTGGCGCTCTGGGGTAATATTTCAGCTGGCCAATCACAGCACCCGTCACACACGCGCTAAGGTACAAAATTATCTTTATTTGTTTAAATAAATTACAGACGGATTGTTTGTTCCAATCAGTACCAACATTATACCCCAGCCCTCCTTTACGTTTTACAACAGTATGACATGCTGAATATCACTTAAATAGATAAACGATAAGAAAAGCAAACGACATATTGAGTCGTTTTATAAAAATATAAATACATTTATATTGGATGGGCTCGTGAGCAGGCGCAGCTAGACCCACCAGTACAGTAGCAACACACCCACACCAGGTAAGATAGGTTAGTTAGCTCTATAGCAGACAAGTTCTGTCTGAGAATGGTTGTGTGGTGCTTTCAGAAGTACATTATACATAAAAAAAAGAAGAAAAAAGTCTAATCGGTCCTTGCCTGAGGCCAGTGTGTGTGAGGAGTTGCTGAACCATGTTTACTCAGCTGAACCACCTGGAGAACGTCCAAAAGGAAGAATCCACTTCAGACATTTCCCAATGTCTACCGCCAATCTGGCATTATTTACTGGTGATAGAACTGCATCACAGCTTTGATCATCAGAAGAAGTGTCCATATGGCTTGTGGTCTCTGTGTGTGTGTGTGTGGGGAGGAGATATGTGTGTGTGTGTGTGGGGAGGAGATATGTGTGTGTGTGTGACGGTTGTAAAGGTCATGCCTGTGTCAGGACTGGTCCACAACAGGAGACGCCCATCAGGACCGGTCCACAGCAGCCCATCACATCCTCTTACTGCAGCTTCCTCCCTTCTGCTTCATCTGGGTTCCATTAGAAAACACCCATCCTCCTCACTCACAGCCTCTCCTCCTCTTCCTCTTCCCAGGCCCCATCCTCCTCACTCACAACCTCTCTTCCTCTTCCCAGGCCCCATCTTCATCACTCACAGCCTCTCCTCCTCTTCCTCTTCCCAGGCACCCACGTGGCCAGAGGGACTCAGTCTTCACCACCAACCCAGTATGATCAGACTCACTGGACATCCCCGAGGAGGAGGAGGAGGAGGAGGAGGAGGAGAGGAGGAAGAGGAGGAGGAGGAGGAGAGGAGGAGGAGGAGGAGAGGGAGAGGAGGAGGAGGAGAGGAGGAGGAGGAGGAGGAGAGGAGAGGAGAGGAGAGGAGAGGAGAGGAGAGGAGAGGAGAGGAGAGGAGAGGAGAGGAGAGGAGAGGAAAGGAGAGGAGGAGGAGGGGAGGGGAGGGGAGGAGGCGTGATGAAGGGAGTGTGGAAGGGAGTGTGGAAGGGAGTGTGGAAGGGAGTGTGTCCTCGTTCGACCACATCTGCAGCGGCCGCTGGGAGGAACATCTGGAGGGAGAAGAGCAGCAGGAATGACGATCACACAGATGTATGTGGTGAGGGCCTCGTTCTCTCCCTCTTCCCTCTTTCATCCCTCTCTCTTCTGTCTGTTGAGTGTGGTGAAATGTTCTTCTTTGACCGTGAACGCAGATGTTGAGTGTCGTGGGTTTGATCAAACCTTCATGGCACAACAAGCTGTGTTAGAAGGTACAAACACATTATGAACGCGTGAGACTGATAATCCATGCTTTATCACATTAGATACGTATTTATTTTATTTTCATTCTTTTGCTGCAGTGTAATTCAGTAACAGCATGAGAAAGAGAGAGACAAATGTTCACACAAAGAAACAAATGTGTAAAGAAACATATTCAGGATTTTTCATCTGACGTTGCTCTCAATATTCTCAGTGTAATTAAGGGTTACTAAATTGCCTACAAGAGTGTACGGGATTGTGCGTCTGATTCCCCAGGCTACCCCTAACCCTACCCAGACACTGTGTAGATCAGAGAGAGCCATGGCATAGGTCTGCAGGGTGATTCAGCCAATGATTGACAGGTGAAGTCAGCTGATTGCTGTGTTCTGACCCAGTGGATTTACGTCATGTTCCTAAGACGCTCTGAACGACAGGAAGACACGTTGGGAAAAAGCTGACTGTGTTTCATGGCTAAACCCCATTTTCCAACCGTCTGCAAACAATTTAGAATTCAAATGTTTGTGCATTCATGTAGATTTTCCTCCAGAACCCTTGAAACTGCCTGAGAGCCACGAGAAAAAAAGCATCGCTGTAGCAACAAGCCAGTCAGAAGAGACTGACTGACTGTTCTCTGTTCTCTCCACAGGACACAGAGAGCCATCCAGCATCACCATCCCACACCCTTAGCAACCCTGCCAATCCATCACCAGGGGGCTGGGGTTGGATCCAGGCAGCTCTAGGTGGGGGAGTTTATGAGTGGGGGTGAGGAGGGGTGAGGAGGGGTAAGGAGGGGTAAGGAGGGGGTAAGGAGGGGTGAGGAGGGGTAAGGAGGGGTGAGGAGGGGTTAAGGAGGGGTAAGGAGGGGTAAGGAGGGGTGAGGAGGGGGTAAGGAGGGGTGAGGAGGGGTGAGGAGGGGTGAGGAGGGGTGAGGAGGGGTGAGGAGGGGTAAGGAGGGGGTAAGGAGGGGGTGAGGAGGGGTAAGGAGGGGTGAGGAGGGGTAAGGAGGGGTGAGGAGGGGTGAGGAGGGGTGAGGAGGGGTAGGGGGTAGGAGGGGTGAGGAGGGGTGAGGAGGGGTGAGGAGGGGTAAGGAGGGGTGAGGAGGGGTGAGGTCGAGAGATTTACAGGGAGATCTACATTAGCCCAGATTGAACACTGTGGTGGTGATAAATTAAAGAGGCAATGTCTTATCGGAAAACAAACCGTCCGAGATGTAGTAGATTTACTGTACGAGATGAACGCTGGTGTCTTGTCTCCTCTGGACTCTGAGCAGCTGACTGGAACACACAGGGAGGGTATTAGCTCACTGGTTTGAGCTGCGGATCAAGAGGTCACAGGTTCAAATCTCCCCCTATGCTCTCTGTTGCTTTCTATAAAAGCCTCTGCTAAAAGAACACACATTATATATGAACTCTGTCACCGGGATTACCATGGCAACACAGACGTGCATGACATAGGCTTTGCACCGTGAGATGTGATGTGTCCCAGTTCAGTTTCTGCAGTAAGTCTTCCCGTCTATCTGCCTTGTTTTTACAACCACTGAAGACAGCTCTCAGGGAGCCACCTTTGTCGTGGTATATATCTGTACAACTGCCCCCGGTAGTACAGTCCCTGCACCTGTCACTACCACTGAGCTGCACCCATCCCTGTGTCCCTCCTGGCTCGTTGACGTGACATTTCTGTGGTATGACATTGACAACGTGACCTGTCTGAACAGGTGGCATTGCAGAGTGGGAGTGTTCCGGAATGCTCTGGAATGCTCCGGAATGCTGCGGAATGCTGCGGTGACCAGGTCTGGTGTGGTTGAGGCAGGAGCAACAATGAGCTCTTCGCCTACAGCAAGTAGAGAGGGGAGAGATCTCCTCATCCTCATAGCTGGTAACATACACTGCAAACCACACTGCATCATCACACTGCAAACCACACTGCAAACCACACTGCATCATCACACTGCAAACCACACTGCATCATCACACTGCAAACCACACTGCAACCTGCACTGCATCATCACACCGCAAACCTGAAAATGGAAAAGCAAATCTAATCTATGTGTAAACTCACAAGATGTACATAAAGTGAGATGGTGTTTTTAATCAGTGACATTATAACACATTTCAAGGTTGGCTTGTAAAATATGTTTAACAGAAAGTAAACAACACTAGTAAAGTGGTCGCTGTTTACTGCAAAAGAAGGCCAAGATTGAAACATTAATTGAGCTTTGCTGAATTCTCCCTGGACCATTTTCAATTTTCTCTCTCCAAACCAACAAATTCTTACAAGCAATAACGTTTACTACTGGGGGTGGGTGGGCGGGCCAGGTCAAGGTCAAGGGTCGCTAGTTTGACCTGTTCCCCTCGTTACTCCAGCGTAGTGTGGACTGGAGATGCAGATCAGTAGCCTGTAGTGTTCAAAGGGAGCATGTTGACATAGTGGGAAGATAACACATTGTTATGAGCTCTGAAGAGTTAACTTGTCTACTGCCTCATATTCACTAGGCCTAGATTCAGAGTTCTTTTCGGGGTTTTTTCCTTTTCCTGAAAAAACATGTACTGCCCTGACGCCTCTAAGAATACCATGTTACCCTAACCCTGTTACCCTAACCCTGTTACCCTAACCCTGTTACCCTAACCCTGTTACCCTAACCCTGCAGTAAAGATCTTTTGATATCCGTCTTTACAGCCTCTGCCACCTTCCACATATTTCATCTCCACACCAACATCAGACGCACGTTCTCTTTGAGAACAACGGGGGCCGAGTGAACTACCTGGCATGCTGGCCCATGCATGGCTTTCCTCCCTCTTTCCATCTCGTAAATCCGATGAGGTCATAAAAGCCCCCGCCCCAGGGCCGCCCCCCCCGCCCCAGAACCGCCCCCCCCGCCCGTAGCACCTCTCCACCATCGTTCCAGAGCGACTGCATCGTTCTTGGGCTGCGGACCGATTTACGCCCCTCTTCCCCCGAAGTGTGCAATTCACTCGTGCATTGCCTCTCATAAAACTGGAATAAATCGATATGCTTATCGACTGTATAGAGAACACAATTGTCATCCTCAAGGATGTTGAATGTAGGAGGACGATTTGTCAGAGAAAAGTGTGTGAGAGAATTTCAAATGATATGCCTGAGAAAGCTGGCACCCGATCAGTCAGGCTGCCTAACAAGGCCGGGGTCTCCACCATGCCTTCCAGGTGACGGAGCCATAATATTGTGGAGCAAAAGTTATTTACGAGCGTGTTTCTGCAACTGAAAACATCTGTTCCTAAGGAGGAGGCGGCGATGAGGGAAACAGAAAATAAAAAAATGTTGCGTCAGTTCTTCCTAATTAGCCGTGTAGCTCGGGTTAATGGGCTAAATCTGCTACAACTAATGTTTTATGTAAATATATTCTGGAGGAGAAAGAAAAACTTAAAACTTTTAAGACTCCTTTGAAGAAAATGGTTGAGAAGGAAGCTCTCTCTGTAAATGAAAATATGAATAAATCCATTCAGGCCCAAATACGTTTAGTTTAACAGTTCTATTTTCCTTTTGCATGGCTTCCCTCTCAACCATCCTCTCCTTGTGTCCCTGTACAGACAGACCATCTCCCAGCCTCTACCTTTGTATCCCGTCGGCCTGGCAACCAACCCTCCCTCCCTTCCAGAGACTGTGGACAGGAGACAGCTGATAGGATGATCCGCTGATAGGGTGATCAGCTGATAGGGTGATCCGCTGATAGGATGATCAGCTCATAGGGTGATCAGGGTAAATCACAGGGTTAGGGTTCACATCCATCATAATAAGGCGCCGATGGGCCCGTCGATACCCCAGAAAGTTATTGAATTATGGAAACCAACATTTATTTGTTTGAGTAAAGGTTTCCAATCTACATTGGTTAGGTTTAGAAAAAAAACTAACAATTGAATCTTATCTAAAATGTGTATGATAACTTCAAATAAATAAATTGTTACTTTTCAAGTCACACCATGTATTTTCTGTATGACACCTCCCAGAGAAGAGTTTTTCCTCGTTATAATCCCAGCAGTACTTATCTCTACACACACTGAGTCTGTGGCCTGTTGTTGAAATGTAAGAAGGGATGTTTGCTGTTACACATCTGAAGCTGAGTCTTATCTCCCACTGGGGAACTCAGAGTCTCAACGTAGGAACTGTTCCAAACTCCCACTCTTCACATCCTCTTTCCCACTGGGGGGAGACGAGAGAGAGACGAGAGGGGGGAGGAGGTGGGGAGAGTCAAAGCAGGGGAGAGAACTGCACCAGACAGGGAAAGGACATTCGAGACAGAGGATGAGAGAGAAGAGGGTGGAACGAGGGAGGAGAAAAAGGAGAGAAGACGGCAGAAGAGAGAGAAAGAGAGAGAGAGAGAGAGAGAGGTCGGAGGGAGATGTCGACACTCCCTGTAATGACTTCTGTCTGAGAGAGTAGGCTTTTCCTACAGATCAGAGAGATACAGGCCTCTAGACAAGGACCCAGAACAGGGAGATACAGGCCTCTAGACCAGGACCCAGAACAGGGAGATACAGGCCTCTAGACAAGGACCCAGAACAGGGAGATACAGGCCTCTAGACAAGGACCCAGAACAGGGAGATACAGGCCTCTAGACAAGGACCCAGAACAGGGAGATACAGGCCTCTAGACAAGGACCCAGAACAGGGAGATACAGGCCTCTAGACAAGGACCCAGAACAGGGAGATACAGGCCTCTAGACAAGGACCCAGAACAGGGAGATACAGGCCTCTAGACAAGGACCCAGAACAGGGAGATACAGGCCTCTAGACAAGGACCCAGAACAGGGAGATACAGGCCTCTAGACAAGGACCCAGAACAGGGAGATACAGGCCTCTAGACAAGGACCCAGAACAGGGAGATACAGGCCTCTAGACAAGGACCCAGAACAGGGAGATACAGGCCTCTAGACAAGGACCCAGAACAGGGAGATACAGGCCTTTAGACAAGGACCAGGAAGAGGGGTTCGGGCAGGGGAGGACACTGTAGGCTTCTCCTGTCTGGTTCACAATAAAAATAAAACACGTTTCTATGTTGAATCCACACTGCCACTAAGTGGTTTGATGTAAGAATTGCATGTACATTTTTAAATAAGTACCTATGCCTTAGGTCAGCGCTTTAACACCGCCATCTGGAGGTTTACTGCGAGAACGTCACCTGTGATTCTGACATTATACCACCAAATGGCGGTATTGAAGCGCAATAATGTCTATAATAAAAAGCGTAATCATGAAGCAAACATATGTCCAATTGCGGATCGGGGAAATTAAAACGTGTTCAAAGTTGAACGCACATGTATTTGGAGCCCGTGGATGGAGTGGTTTGAAAGCGAGATTTGACACCGCAAGAACATTAGCTGAATATCCACTCTGTAGACTCTGTGTTTACCTCGCTCCCTTGGCCGACCTGCAGCCAGCTTCATCGGCAACTTCCCAAAATAGCATGTATGGGAAGGACGGCCTTGAAAGAATGTAGGCTAGGCCTACTATGTGCTGCACCATGGCGACAGAAGCACCAATAACCCAACAAATCACGACTGATCACCGGGAGAGGAAAAGACCGTGTGTGATTATTCGTCTCGAGGAGATTGAGGACTGTTTAATTTACAACCGACACGGGGTTTCTTTCCATTTCAAAGAAATATATCACGAGAGAAAAGCAATCATTGTGTTTGTGCGGGTATGAAACTTTTCCTACTAATTTTAGGTATAGGAAACTTTTAACTTAAGACGTTGTCATTAACGATAGACTCAAATGGATACCGCGACAATGAGTTCACTGACTTTAAAGGTGAATTATACATGGAATAGAAGATACACTAACAACACGTTTAGTTGGGTGAAATAAGAGAGCTGACTGATTCTGATTGCGCTGGCGTAGCCAAACCTTCTGTAAAGCGACTGTAAAAACCTATTTGGTAAAGGCAAATGTAAAAGGCTTCTAAAAGTTGTAAGAAATGAATCAATTCCAACAGAACTTCCTGTGTTACACCTGCAAGGAATATGTCGACGACTTAAGCAGAATACCCCGAGACGTGTTGAAGGTGAGATGAGACCTGGAGATGAAGTTTGTCATTAATATGTCAGACATGCTTTATCATAAATGTATCTTTGATTTATTTATCCAGGAAGCTGGCGTTAGACTTGTTGTGATCGGACAATCGGACCATAGACACATAGAGGTATATCTTTTATATGCAGATCTGAAGCATGTTATTTTGAGGACAGTCCCTTTACTGGTGTCTTCTATGTTCCAGTCATTCTGCTCTCTGACTGGATATCCCTATGAAATATATGTGGACCCTGAGAGATGCATTTATAACAAGCTTGGTATGCAGCACGGAGAAACCTTTATGGAATCTGGTAAGGAAACTATTTGACGATATACCACACAAAGAAATGTGTTCTGAATACTACAGAATTTATTAGAATGCAATTGTCAGTGTCGTAAAAATGTTGAATGAATCTCTCCTTTTCCCTGTGTGTGGTGTTTATCTTTGTGTGATGGTCTCCGTGTGTAAATGTGATGTGGGTGGTATCTGTGTGTCTGCCTGTCTGCCTGCCTGTCTGTGTGTCTGCCTGTCTGTGTCTGCCTGTCTGTGTGTCTGCCTGTCTGCCTGCCTGTGTGTCTGCCTGTCTGTGTCTGCCTGTCTGTGTGTCTGCCTGTCTGCCTGCCTGTGTGTCTGCCTGTCTGTGTCTGCCTGTCTGTGTGCCTGCCTGTCTGTGTGCCTGCCTGTCTGTGTCTGCCTGTCTGTGTGTCTGCCTGTTTGTGTGTCTGTCTGTCTGTGTGTCTGCCTGTCTGTGTCTGCCTGTCTGTGTGCCTGCCTGTTTGTCTGTCTGCCTGTCTGTGTCTGCCTGTCTGTGTTTCTGCCTGTCTGTGTGTCTGCCTGTCTGTGTGTCTGCCTGTCTGTGTGTCTGCCTGTCTGTGTGTCTGCCTGTCTGTGTGTCTGCCTGTCTGTGTGTCTGCCTGTCTGTGTGTCTGCCTGTCTGTGTGTCTGCCTGTCTGTGTGTCTGCCTGTCTGTGTGTCTGCCTGCCTGTCTGTGTGTCTGTCTGTGTGTCTGCCTGTCTGTGTGTCTGCCTGTCTGTGTGTAGCCCCCCCCAGCCCTCACGTGAAGTCCAGTATGCTGGTGGGCCACATGAGGAGCTTGTGGAGAGCCGTGGTCAGCCCAGTCTTCGACTTCCAGGGCGACCCCCTCCAGCAGGGGCGGGGGTCCTTATAGCTGGCCCAGGTGACATGACACCTTACACGTCACCTACGACGTGACACCCTCACTGTCACCTACAGACTGAGTCAGGCACACACTGTCACCTACAGACTGAGTCTGAGGCACATACACATGTTGAAAGTAAAGCAGAACATCAAGGGTCAAGTGCAGGGTTCTAAAAGTATTTTGTCGGTCAGTCATGTCACTTCCTGTGTCACGTCACTCCTTCCTGTGTCATGATACTCCTTCCTGTGTGTGTTTCTGACTCTGCAGGCTCTGAGGTCCACTTCGCCCATCTGGACATGAACCGTCTGGACCACATGCCCATCGCCTGGATGCTGCAGCTGGCTGGAGTGCAGGAGACTCTGGACCTGAGTGACAAGCCCAGGATCCTCCATGTGTAGCATCCTTGTAGTCTGGACGTGATTGTGTAGCATCCTTGTAGTCTGGACTTGTCTGGACTCCTTGTTGGCCTGATCTGGCTGCTTGTGCCTGGGTTCTGGCCTAGCCTGCCTGCTTGTGCCTGGGTTCTGGCCTGCCTGCTGCTTGTGCCTGGGTTCTGGCCTAGCCTGTCTGCTTGTGCCTGGGTTCTGGCCTAGCCTGTCTGCTTGTGCCTGGGTTCTGGCCTAGCCTGTCTGCTTGTGCCTGGGTTCTGGCCTAGCCTCTATCCTGACATCAGTGATGCCAGTGGTTTAGCTCTGGTCAGCTATTTTTACATTTAGTCATTTAGCAGACGCTCAGAGCGACTTACAGTATGTATTCTTACTATGTGTATTTGTTGATAGAAAATGTCTGGCCACATTTCCAGCTGGTTATCTGATATTTTTAAGTTTAACTTTCACATCTGATTGAATATGATTTTATGCCAAAAGGAGGATGTATTTTTTTTATATCTAGAATGAATGGTTGAATTACTAAACACATAATGTACATGTTGTCATCATTTTGCCATCATCTCTAGTTGTTAGTGTCCTGGAGTCTAGGGTCAGCATTCTCCTGGTGCCATGTCATCACTGCCCTTCACACAACATTGATCCTGTTCCTACGTCGACCTGCTTTATAAGGCTAAATTATCCTTATTAGGGTTCGTGGACAAGCGGGAGAGAGAGGGGCGGCCGAACAAGCAGCTTACGTCACAGGCTGGGGATAGCTACAGAAACTTGCCCTGCGCTGAGACGTCACCATTAGAAAAACTGCTACCGGGAACATAGCTTACACTCTCTCTCTCTCATATACACACACAGACGCGCACACAGCTGCTCCCCAAATCACGCACCAGCAGAAGAAGCAGCGGGATGTCGAATTGAGGCTCTTTTCCGCGCTGCGCGCTAGAGATCTCGCCACATTTGTAAGTGTTCACCATGCATGCATAAAGCGAGGATGAAGCGCAAAAGCGAGAGGAGGCGGCTGGAGTCTAGGAAAAAACGCTGTGCAGCTAAGAGCTTAGAGGCGGAGCCAAAGTCCGACATTTACATAACTATAACAGGTAAGACTGCGGAACGAACCCGTGAACTCAGCGCACGGCCTGGCAGCGGTGTTTGCTTAGCCGGTGTGCGTGGCTACATATTAATTACGATACACCATCCCAATAGTTCAGCATTTTCAGCTTTTTGATCTAAAATGGCGACACCATCTGTTTCTGTTGGTTAGTACAAGTGCTCATTTTAATTGTCCAGGGGACCACGTAGCCTCCTCATTTCTGTTGCTTTCTGCACTGGTGGTTGACGACTGATTTCCTGTCACTAGCATCTTGGACGTTGTTTTCCAGTTTGGCTTGTTGACGTGGACAAAATAAACTGCAGCATTGCAGTTGGTCTGTTGACATTGACGGAGGCCTAAATGGGGACCATGACGTGCACTGACCAACCGTTCATAAAATAGTATAATTTACTGTCAAATCAATCTCGTTTAAAACTTTGTCTGTGCTCGGGAATCGCGAGAACTACAAAGAGTTCTTACGGGAAGGATACTAGTTTCCTATTGGCCAAGCGACGCAATTCTCCTAGCAACGGCTCGGGCAACCTTCCAATTAGAATGTCGTATATCTCCCGATGCAGAACTTTAAAAACGCTAGAACGAGAAAGCGGGTGATTGACGTATCTACCGTACAATAGAATCGCGTCCTCTTTTCTTTGAGCCAATAGCGTAGCGCGATTGTTACTATGACTCGATGGGCGGACACCTAGAGTTTTCGTCCAAACTCATTTTGAGCACAGTGCGCACCTTCCGTGCTGGGCTGTTAACACTTATCTTTCTTAGCCTCGCAAGCTGTAGTTTTTAGTCCGATTGTTTAAAATCCGTGTTTACGATGAAAAGATAAACAGGACGAATCCAGATCAGTAGTTGAATAAGTTATACAGCTTCCCGAAGAAGGTTTTTCTCCACTACTTCGAGTGCGTAGTTGAGTTGTACTTGTCTTGTGTCTTGTGCATTGATTGGAGATTTTCCACTGCAAGTCTCCTAGAAATACTTAGGGCTGCATGTCTTTGATGTTTAGATTTGGCTAAAGTCACTATCAAAATGACTGAAGACTATATTACAAGTAAAAGCATTGAATTAAAAAAAGGTAAGTGTCTATTCTTAAATCTGCCATTCGTCGTCAAAAAGCACTGAATAGCTTAAACGAAACGGATGTTTGTAGTTAGCTAGGTTAGCTGAGTGTGTTGCAAGAGAAAGGACATCATTCATCGGGTGCATCTCTGTTAATGAGATTCAAACTTACAAACAAAGCTGGCACAAGTTGTTGTTTTTCCTCTTCTGATTGCACACACGTAATTGTTTGTGTCTGTTAGCTAGCGTCTGCTTCTGTCACATCCGCCTGCCTTCGTCTGCTCCCGCAGGTCATCTCTATTTTGCCATCCTGCCCCAGAAGACAAGAAGTACTTGTGAAAGGCACTGCTTCTGCATAGATGATGAGCTGTCTTACGAGAAGTGAGTTGTTATTATGCAGGCTAAGTTGTTACCCAGTTACAATCGTTCAAGACGGTGTGTTCTCCTAAAGACTCGCCCACTGCCCATCATTTTGAAGGGTGTGTGTTTACACTTGACAACTGTAAGCAAAAAATTGATTTAGTCTTTATCTGTGGCAATAAAAAACTTACAGAGAACAAGTTGGGACATGCACACAGGGCCAAGTGCTGTCTGCAAATCTCGACGATAAGCAAAGATAAATAAACTAGCTGAATGCTCACTTATGCATCATGCGGCATCACTTTGATGACTAAGGTGTATGTGAGAGTCTGCAGAGTGTGTAACAGACTCCTGGTGTTCTCTCACAGCTTCTACGCGGACTTCGGACCCCTCAACCTGGCCATGTTTTATCGCTTCTGTTGCAAGTTGACAAAGAAGCTAAAGGTATGCCCAGCCAATTACCTCTCACCCACAGAGCCATCGATCCTGGTAATCCTAACCAAACAGCTGGTGTCCCATCTCTGCAGCAGAGGTGGGACAAGGTGAAACCTTTATGTAATGCAGCTTCGATACACTCATACAAGCCAAGCTTATCAACAACGTAGCACTCAGTCCTCAGTTCATAACAGTTCATAAACACTTCACCTCAGAGAGCACTCAGGCCTGTGGGCCGTATGGATGTGTGTCAGACGCTGTTCCCCCCTCCTGACCTCCCCTCTGACTCTGTCTCTCTCTTGTGTCCTGGCCAGTCCTTCTCCCTGGCCAAGAAGAAGATCATCTTCTACACCTGCGGAGACCAGAAGAAGCAAGCTAACGCTGCGTATCTCATCGGCTCGTACGCGGTAAGCAAACCGCCCGGACCGCGCCAGCCTGCACGGTGCTGATAAACACAGCCTGTCCCTGCACTGTTACACTGTTAGAACTCTGCTGATCCTATTCTGCTGTACGTTCTGTGTGCTGATTTGTTTGCCTGCTTGCTGAGTGGATTGTGATGAGTCTAGTGACGAGGAGCAGAGCGGCTGTGTTGACCTCTGAGCTCTGTTGGTTCAGGTGATGCACCTCCAGATGAGCCCAGAGGAGACCTACGGCCTGCTAGTGTCGAAGAACTCTACCTACCTGCCCTTCAGGTAAGTGCACCCAGAACACACCTGCACACACACGCAGAACACACCTGCACACACACGCAGAACACACCTGCACACACACGCAGAACACACCTGCACACACACGCAGAACACACCTGCACACACGTGGGTGTAGAACACACCTGCACACACACACAGAACACACCTGCACACACACGCAGAACACACCTGCATACACACGCAGAACACACCTGCATACACACACGCAGAACACACCTGCACACACGTGGGTGCAGAACACACCTGCACACAGAACACACCTGCACACAGAACACACCTGTACACACGTGGGTGCACTTTCTGTGTTTAGCTTGTTTGGGTTTTTATTTCAAAGTACAAACTATGCAACTGCTTTTACGAAACCAGAATTCCTTATGAATTGTGTTCATTTTTATTTTGTTTACAGAGATGCCTCTTTCGGCACCTGCCTGTACAACCTTAACATCCTGGACTGCCTCCGAGCCATTCAAAAGGTAAGGCAGAACACCAGACACTTCTCAATCTGTAGCTAGTCAGAAACAATAACGTCTCCACACCATCACGTCTCCAAATCACGAATCTCCTAACATTGTGTTCTCTAGGCGTTGCAGTTCGGCTGGCTGGACTTCTCCAAGTTTGACGTGGAGGAGTACGAGCACTACGAGGTGAGTGAGTGAGTGAGTGGTGAGTGAGTGATGAGTGTGTGAGTGTGTGTTTGAGAGTGAGAGAGAGAGAGAGAGAGAGAGACATATCCAGAGTGACAGACTCTCTGGGTTCCTTGTGTTGCAGAGAGCGGAGAACGGAGACTTCAACTGGATCATCCCCGGGAAGTTCCTGGCCTTCAGTGGCCCTCATCCCAAAAGCAAGATGGAGAATGGTGTGTGTCCTGGCAGCGTGTTCTGAGTCTAGACTGGAGTCTGCCTGGCAGCGTGTTCTGAGTCTAGACTAGAGTCTGCCTGGCAGCGTGTTCTGAGTCTAGACTGGAGTCTGTCTGGCAGCGTGTTCTGAGTCTAGACTGAGCTGTGGCACGTGCTGAGTCTAGATGGTCCTGCCTGGCAGCGTGTTCTGAGTCTAGACTGGAGTGCTCGCTGTCTGGCAGCGTGTTCTGAGTCTAGACTGGAGTCTGTCTGGCAGCGTGTTCTGAGTCTAGACTGGAGTCTGTCTGGCAGCGTGTTCTGAGTCTAGACTGGAGTCTGTCAGTCTGGTAAAGAGGGCTCAGCTGGACCTTGGGTCACCCATGGATCTTTCCACTGTTTCCATGACAATCGCAAAACATAAACCACATTTTAGTTTCCTAGACATTTTAGTTTCCTAAAATGTGATTTTATAAATACAGGTGGACCAATAGTTTCCCATACAATTACAGGCCTTTAAGGCATGTCATCTGTTTCAGAGAGAGACAAAGATAAACGTATTCACCATAAGTTAGCGAGGTAGGATTGCCATGACAACCAGCCTGGTTTAAAATGTGTTTCTGAAGGAGGGCTCTTTTTTTTCCTTTCTGTCTGTCTTCCCTTCTCTTGTATTCTCTCTTCCCTCCCTCCCCCCTCCCTCCCTCCCTCCCTCCCTCCCTCCCTCCCTCCCTCCCTCCCTCCCTCCCTCCCTCCCTCCCTCCCTCCCTCCCTCCCTCCCTCCCTCCCTCCCTCCTCCCCCCAGGCTACCCCCTCCATGCTCCAGAAGCTTACTTCCCCTACTTCAGGAAGCACAACGTCACGACTATCGTCCGGCTCAACAAGAAGATGTACGAAGCCAAGCGCTTCACGGCCGCGGGCTTCCAGCACCACGACCTGTTCTTCGTGGACGGCAGCACGCCCACGGACGCCATCGTCCGCCGCTTCCTCAACATCTGTGAGAACGCAGAGGGAGTCATCGCCGTACACTGCAAAGGTAACGACACCCTTAGAACCTTGCTCATCTCATCACCAGATCACAGATCAGTTATTACCACATCTCATCTTCCAGGCACAGTGTAACAGTAATAACTCTGTGTTTCAGCTGGTCTTGGCAGAACGGGGACTCTGATTGGCTGCTACATGATGAAGCACTACCGTGTGAGTGCGGCCGAGGCGATCGCCTGGATCAGGATCTGCCGCCCTGGCTCCGTCATCGGGCCGCAGCAGAACTTTGTGGAGGAGTGAGTCTCCCTGCGCGGTGCATGTTGTCTCCCCCGTAACCAGGCCCCGTAACCAGGCCCCGTAACCAGGCCCCGTAACCAGGCCCCGTATCCAGGCCCCGTATCCAGGCCCCGTAACCAGGCCCCGTAACCAGGCCCCGTAACTAGGCCCCAGTTCTAGTGAGGGCCAATCACGGATGGATATAATCAGCTCCGTGACATTTTCAATGTAAATTTGGAGCATGGCCATATAAGTATGTGAGTGTTCCTCCAACTAGCATTGTATCCGTTACCATGGCTATGTTAGTCTCTAAGCTCGTCCATTAAAACCCAAACTTCCCTGTTCACATGGTCTTCTGATGTGTTAGGAAGGTACTTTGTGATCATACTGGTGTTGGATTGAACTAAGGTTCCCATGATGCATTGCAGGCAGCAGAGCAGCATGTGGGCGGAGGGAGACGTGTTCCGGGAGAAGGTGCTGGGCGAGCGAGAGAACGGCAGGACGGCGGTCACACGGATCTTGTCGGGGGTTGATGACATCACCATCACCGGGAGCAACAAGAACTGGTCGCCCCAGAGAGAGGAGGACTTGGTGGGTGCAAGCTGAGCCGAGTTCAGATGGTGACACTCCCCCCCCTGCAGCGAATAGCTGTTGGGAGGCAGGGTGTAAGAGTTGGTTGTTGCCAAGTGACTGGCGTAGGTCGTCGTCACGGTGATGTTTGCTGTACTTCCTGGTTTGACGTGTCCTCCCCTGTCTTGTGTGCTCAGTATAACGAGGAGGACGAGAGGAACAGCCTCACTCAGGGGGACAAGCTGCGGGCGCTGAAGAGCAAGAGGCAGGCCAGGGCCTCCACGGGATCCCTGTCGTAAGTGGACTGGAAACTACATTTCCCACAATGCATCACAGCTTATTTGGGCTCAGTGCTGAAATAAGCCATCCCGTGTCCCTCCCTCCCTCTCCCGGCCCAGCCTCCTGTTTCTGCTCAGCCAGACAGTTCTGTTGTGCTGCTCTAACGCTGCAGGAGAGCTTGACTCCCTGAGAACTGCAGCTGAAGTCACTGTGGCTCCGGTGCTTAAAGTGTAACTAAACATGCCGAGGTTTGCCGTTCGTGAGTGTTAACCACAGGGGTTTAACTCGTTCTGGTGTTTAGTTACACTTAAACTGGTTAGTGCTGTGCTCTGTAGGCGACCAGAATCAACCGAGTCAGGTGTAATGTCAGGTGTGTGTGTAGCTCCTAGGCTGACTAGGATGTGTTGGTGTTCCTCTGGCCTGGCTTCTGGCTTCTCAGGGCTTCAGCATGGCTGCTCTCTGTCTTCCCCTCACATCTCTGTCTCTAACTCTCTGAGGTCACTTCCCCTCACATCTCTGTCTCTAACTCTCTGAGGTCACTTCCCCTCACATCTCTGTCTCTAACTCTCTGAGGTCACTTCCCCTCACATCTCTGTCTCTAACTCTCTGAGGTCACTTCCCCTCACATCTCTGTCTCTAACTCTCTGAGGTCACTTCCCCTCACATCTCTGTCTCTAACTCTCTGAGGTCACTTCCCCTCACATCTCTGTCTCTAACTCTCTGAGGTCACTCTATCACAACAACCAGTATCAACCTAGAACAGCAACCGGTTGATGTTGGCACGTAATAAAGCTAACCCTAAAGCGTATTCAAGACCCCCGTAGTTTGATGTGAGCAGCCTGGGCTCCTCCCCCTCCACACAGCCTTGGTTCCTCCCCCTCCACACAGCCATGGCTCCTCCCCCTCCACACAGCCTTGGCTCCTCCCCCTCCACATAGCCTTGGCTCCTCCCCCTCCACACAGCCTTGGCTCCTCCCCTCCACACAGCCTTGGCTCCTCCCCCTCCACACAGCCTTGGCTCCTCCCCCTCCACACCCCCTTTCTGCCTGATGAACGTTTTCAGGTGACTGGACTGAGGTGTGTGTAAACTGTGTGTATACCATGTGTGTTTGTACAAGCTGTGTGTGTACCTGTACCAGGTGTGTGTACCTGTACCAGGTGTGTGTACCTGTACCAGGTGTGTGTACCTGTACCAGGTGTGTGTACCTGTACCAGGTGTGCGTACCTGTACCAGGTGTGCGTACCTGTACCAGGTGTGCGTACCTGTACCAGGTGTGTGTACCTGTACCAGGTGTGTGTACCTGTACCAGGTGTGTGTACCTGTATCAGGTGTGCGTACCTGTACCAGGTGTGTATACCTGTGGGTTTTGTTGTCCCATGTCAGCCAGGCGCTAGTGTTCTGCTGGAGCCTGGTGGGGTGGGCGTGGCCTGAATGCTGCCTGCCGCTCAACAGGTAGCAGGGGAACAGGTGACAGACAGAGAGAGACAGAAAGAGGGAGGGAGAGAAAAAGTGGATTAAAGACAGAGGGGATGTGAGTGTTTCTGTATCCCGGAGGTAAGAGCATGTCACTTCCTGTCTTAACTGACAGCCACTTCCTGTACACGTTTTTTGCTGTGCTACGTGAATGGTATGGCTTATTGGAATGGCTAGCCCTGGGTGGACTGGTCGCCATGCTAGCCTGCTAGCCTGCTAGCCCTGGGTGGACTGGTCGCCATGCTAGCCTTCTAGCCTTAGGTGGACTGGTCGCCATGCTAGCCTGCTAGCCCTGGGTGGACTGGTCGCCATGCTAGCCTGCTAGCCTTAGGTGGACTGGTCGCCATGCTAGCCTGCTAGCCCTGGGTGGACTGGTCGACATGCTAGCACACAGGTCACAGGCTCTCTTGCACACGGAGAGAGAATACACACAGTCGCTCTGCTCAATGCAACCCACTGTACCCCCCCCCTCTCCTCCCACAGTATCTCCCCCCCGCCAATGGTTCCTCCCCCAGTCTCTCCCCCAGAGGAACACACGTCACACCTCCCCCAGTCTCTCCCCCAGAGGAACACACGTCACACCTCCTCCAGTCTCTCTCCCAGAGGAACACACGTCACACCTCCCCCAGTCTCTCTCCCAGAGGAACACACGTCACACCTCCCCCAGTCTCTCCCCCAGAGGAACACACGTCACACCTCCCCCAGTCTCTCTCCCAGAGGAACACACGTCACACCTCCCCCAGTCTCTCCCCCAGAGGAACACACGTCACACCTCCCCCAGTCTCTCCCCCAGAGGAACACACGTCACACCTCCCCCAGTCTCTCCCCCAGAGGAACACACGTCACACCTCCCCCAGTCTCTCCCCCAGAGGAACACACGTCACACCTCCCCCAGTCTCTCCCCCAGAGGAACACACGTCACACCTCCCCCAGTCTCTCCCCCAGAGGAACACACGTCACACCTCCCCCAGTCTCTCCCCCAGAGGAACACACGTCACACCTCCCCCAGTCTCTCCCCCAGAGGAACACACGTCACACCTCGCCCAGTCTCTCCCCCAGAGAACACACGTCACACCTCCCCCAGTCTCTCCCCCAGAGGAACACACGTCACACCTCCTCCAGTCTCTCTCCCAGAGGAACACGCGTCACACCTCCTCCAGTCTCTCCCCCAGAGGAACACACGTCACACCTCCTCCTCACCGATACCCTCACCTCAGTGTGGTCAGGGTGTGTTTGGTGTGACTGGCTCTCGTACCTGTGGAAATGCATGTTGCTAGAGGGAACATCTGAACTGACAGCATGTCCTGTGTGATGTCCTACACTCCTTCCACGCATGATGCTCTCTCTGTCTCTCTCTGTCTCTCTCTCTCTCTCTCTGTCTGTCTCTCTCTCTCTCTGTCTGTCTCTCTCTCTCTCTCCCCCCCCTCTCTCTCTCTCTGTCCTCACGTGCGATGCATGTCCTGCTGTACTCATGACTGTGTGAACGTGTGTATCGTGTTTAATGCCTGTTCTGTTCTCCACTGTGACTGGGTCTGTAGCCGCCCGCAGGACATGCTAAACCCTTCTCCTCTTCTAGATTAACTGTGTTTCCGAGTAACAAGATTATTTATTTGTAATAATTTCAAGTGGTATTTTGACCCGAATGTTGTTGTGTAGAAAAGGCCCATGACCCAGTCCCAGCAGACACACAGAACATCCCTAAATCCTTCACCATGTCTCCCCTCTCCTTGTGTTGTTCTCTGTGTGTCTCGCCCATCTCTCCCAGATGGCAGCTAGCCATGCTGCTCTGCTCCCTGAGCAGTCTGGCCCTGTGGTGGATTGTGTTTGGCTTCCCTCCCTTCCTGCTGCATTTCTGTCTAGACGGCTTAGGATTTCACTGAGGTCCGTCCCTCAAATCCTTCCCCCTTTCCCCCCTCCCCTCACCCCCCCCTGTCTGCCTGGACCCTAACTGAGAATGCTGTAAGTTTCCCCCCACCCCCCACCAACACACACACACATTCCCAAACCTCCTCTCTGTCTCAACATAATACTTTCCCCCGCCCTCCCCCCACCTACCCAACTCAGACTTCTTGGTTGCTATATCACTTCCTGCCCTTAAAGGAACTTGCCTTTTTAATCATATTTATTTATTTGCTATTGAGCTGGAGATTGTAGAGGTCTTTCACACCGCTTACTTGCAAATAATTCACCTTTTTATTGATTTGATGTGAATGTTTTGGTTTATTGTCCCCTGGGTGTGATATACGAGAGTTCTACTTGTCTTGATCTCAAAGCAGGGCGTATATATCTTTGTATCAGTGGAGTATCATCCAGTGAAAACACTGAATGGCTGAACTAGGTTTGCTGGTCATGTATTGTTGCAGGTCAAACTCCTCAACACTAGATGGCGCCAGTTAGATGTGAGAATGAGGAAGTGGGGTTTGTCTCTGCCAGCTTGCTACTGTCACAGCTTCGCATCTTAACCCCTCACCCGATTACTGAGGGGAGTTCATGTTACTGTGGTCACACTGTGATAATCATGCTCCTGAGAATGTTCTGGATGAAACAGTGGCTGCTTCCTGTCTGCGCTCACATCTCTCCCTCCCTCCCTCCCTCCCTCCCTCCCTCCCTTCCCCATCACATTCTTCTATGCTGAAGTTTTATCCATTTGCCTGTTTTGCTTTAACATTTTTTTTCCTCCCCAGACAAGAAGAGAACAAGATTCACACCAGGTCATCATCACAGTCTCTAAGGTGTGTGTGTGTGCACTACAAAATACAGTACAAACGGCTTCTCAGACCCGTGACCCTGGCATTCTGTGTTCCGTGTTCTGACTCCAGTGTTCCGTGTTCTGACTCCAGTGTTCCGTGTTCTGACTCCAGTGTTCCGTGTTCTGACTCCAGTGTTCCGTGTTCTGACTCCAGTGTTCCGTGTTCTGACTCCAGTGTTCCGTGTTCCAGGCTCATCCTGCAGTCCAGTGGACAGAGCGTCAAAGTCAGCCCCTCCCACTCCTCCGACGACTCCGACACCAGGAAGAGAACACGCACCTCACTTCCTGGCAACTGTGTCGGAGGCAGGTTTGTGTGGCCTCAGTCTTTCTCTCCTCCCCCAGGCCCTCCCCTCTCCTCCCCCTAACCCTCTCCAGGGTTGGGGGAGTGATGCTAGGCAGATAAAAGGCAGGATGTTTGGTTTTAGTTTGACGTTACAGTTCTGAGGATATTGGAAGTGATTTAAATGATGGTTATCATATGATGGTTATATTTATAGAAAAGCAGAGCTGCTGGATTGACCGAGCTTGCTCCATCTGCACGCTAGTTTGTTAGCTTGAATGTAATCCCTCCCTCCATTCTCCCCAGCCCCCTGTCCCACAGTAGACTAGCCAGGTCGCTAGGCAGCTTGCATGTGGGGCCCTGCCAGAGGCAGCAGCCATGTGACCCGCCCAGCCTGGCCCCGGCTGGAGCCCCTGCTGGAGCCCCGGGCCCCGTTAGCATGACTCAGACCCAGCAGCAGCAGAGCCTGCTGGGGCCTCAGAAGGCAAGACCCCCTCCCAGCCCGCCTGGAACCCTCAACCTGTCACTCAGATGCAGGATGTCCTCTATAGCTCTCACACTGCAAGCTCTCTCTCTTTCTATCTCTCTCTCTCTCTCTCTCTCTCTCTCACACACACTGCAAGCTCTCTCTCTCCCACACACACTGCAAGCTCTCTCTCACACACACTGCAAGCTCTCTCTCTCTCTCTCTCTCACACACTGCAAGCTCTCTCTCACACACACTGCAAGCTCTCTCTCTCTCTCTCTCTCTCACACACACTGCAAGCTCTCTCTCTCTCTCACACATCTGCTAGCTTCATCCTCCCCGTCTCCCCCCCTCAGCCTTGCCCCCCCCCCAGTGGCCATCTTGCACGGTGTGATTCGCGAGCACACGATTTGCTGTTGCTTTTCTGACCCATCTTGCTGCTTGACTGTTTTTCCTCCATTTCCTGGTTGCAGCTTCCTGTGATTACCTCCTCCGCTAACATTAATCAGAACCCCCCGTTCGTTTCTTTATCTCCTTTCCCTCTCCCTACTTCTTTTATGCTTTCCTCTCTGTGACAGACGCACTGTGTCCAGAGGACCAAAGCCCCGCTACTGTCTGCAGTCAGTACGCTTTACCACATTATGGTATCTAGTATACTATCTACCTCAGTTCTCCTGTTCGTCTGTCTCTTCGATCCAAACTGCTCACTTTCTCCAAATACAATACTCATGTGGGTTGCATGCATGTCTGAATGATCTGGAGTTTGACACCCTTTCGTATTGACAGGAAATGCTTCTAGATTTGGTTGTTTGTAAAGAACACTGTCCTTACAGAGCCTGTGCTTCCGTAATGATGATTTTTGTTGTTGTCTTTTTGTCCCTTCAGTCCCTCCATACCGACGGCTAGAGCTCCTTTACTACGCTGACACAGGAAGCGGGAAGTCCAGATGACAGGAAGTCCACTCATAAAGATTCTGCATGTGGACATTTTGTTTTAAATATTATTTTTTGGTCTTTTTGAGAAAAGGGGTCTACTTTTTTTGTGTTCACTCTTAGTGAAAGGGAAGTCTTTAATGATCATGATTCTCATTTTGAACAGTTACAAGGACGATGTGATGTCAATGACTTATGGCCAACCCCTTTTTATAAATGTGAAATATGCCATGTGAAATAATATGCCATACTGTATAATCATTACCTGGTGGCTTACACAATAGACATGATGCCATAGCAGATATTAATCCTTTAAAGACAAATCTTACTCGTTTGGCTGGTGAGAATATGATTTTTTCCTTGCAAGACTAATTTAGAGTTGTAAAGTTTCATTTTACTCATGCTCAGTGATTGTGCGAAGCCTTCTGGTCCCTGACAGCTGATTGAGGAATGATGTTTCTGCAACCGCCAAACCGCCACCCTCTCCCTCAGTGTTCCACCCTCAGTGTTCCACTCCTCAGTGTTCCACCCTCTCCCTCAGTGTTCCACCCTCAGTGTTCCACTCCTCAGTGTTCCACCCTCTCCCTCAGTGTTCCACCCCTAAGTGTTCCACCCTCAGTGTTCCACCCTCTCCCTCAGTGTTCCACCCCTCAGTCTGTTCCACCCTCTAGAAGTCAGTACAGCCCATCATCGACACTCTCCAGGCTAGCCGGATGCTAAACTGCTACTTTTACCTGTAAATAAGTCCACCTTTGATATACAAAAAACTATAATTTGTATTTTGTAAATATTTTGTACTTGTTTGATGAATCATGCTATCACAGTGATCAGTTAGCATGGGTGTTAGAGAGATAAAGTGTTTTTCATCTGCCATGCACTTCCTATACCTGATCAGAGTCCATGAAATAAACACACACTGCTCCTCTAAATAAACACTTCTGTGCCCTTAGCGCTCCACAGAAACCAGCGGCTCCTTTAACTCCTTATTTACTTCAAGAATGACAGGAGTGTGTGTGTGTGTGTGTGGCTTAATAAGGCTATCTGTGTGTGTGTGTGTGGCTTGGTAAGGCTATCTTACGGTGGCAACTGAAGTGCAAAACACAACCCCTAGTATGAGTGCATCCCCCAAATGGAGAACGACATAACATTAACTCAAAACCACGTTACATTAACTCAAATAGGAAATGGTTGGTACAACACTTTCGTCGCTGAATGGATGCAGTAACTAACGGAATAAGAAATTGATCGACAGAAGTACGAAATGCAATAGCCTGACAGTTACGTGCACCAGGACAGTTGTTTAGCTATCGAAGCAGGTAGCAAGTAGGCCTACTTATGCAAAAGTATAAATTGCGTTTTAAGGGGCACTGTTTCGACAGCGCCATAGGGCTGCGCTTCAATACCGCCATCTAGTAGTTTAAAGTGTGAATTACAAGTACAGTTCTCACAGTAAACCACCAGATGGCGATGGTAAAGCGCAGCCCTATGGAACAGGTTTTTAAACGTTGAGTTACAATAATGTCATGTTTTCCATTTGGGGGAGTGTGTCCTTGTATTGGGGGGAGGTGAGCAAGTAATCCTATTTGGGGGGAGTTGACTCGTATTTGGGGGGAGTGTTTTCATTTGGGGGATGCACTCATATTAGGGGGTGTGTTTTGCACTTCAGGGCCACCGTACTATCTGTGTGTGTGTGTGTGGCTTGATAAGGCTCGTGAACCAGGTACTCTAATATGTTTAAAGTTGAAGTTTGGAAGGTGTCTGTCTCAGTGTCCAAGGACGTGCAGTGTTATCGGAGTGCAGTGTTATATAGGAAGTGTTATCCCTAACCGTGAAGCGGCAGAAGGTGTTAAAGTAGCCTATATTAGAGGTGATGTTAAAGTAGCCTATATTAGAGGTGATGTTAAAGTAGCCTATATTAGAGGTGATGTTAAAGTAGCCTATATTAGAGGTGACGTAAAGTAGCCTATATTAGAGGTGATGTTAAAGTAGCCTATATTAGAGGTGACGTAAAAGTAGCCTATATTAGAGGTGATGTAAAAGTAGCCTATATTAGAGGTGATGTAAAAGATACAGTGTGTTGAACAGGCAAGGCAGGTTCCTGCTGTTAGAGGGGAGTTATAACAGGTATGTCTAATAAAGGTCTATCAGGTGGGCCTAAATAAGCCTAGCCTACCGAAAGTATAGTATGATACTGATACTGTCAGTTTCTCTATGAATATGTGCTTGTGCAGTTGAATGCGTGTCTCAAGGGGGCGTTTCTGTTCATCTGAAGGGGCGTGGTCGACTGGGGGTGTGTCTCTCAGCTGATGCACGCATCCGACGCTGTCTCCATCATCAGCATCCAGCACCGACTGCGACCGAGGACGGTATCAACGGACAAAACGGACACTTGACAGCATTGTCGAACCCAGTGAAGCTGACCTTGTCAGTCTTTTTGTAACCGACATCTGTTTCGTGTGGCGAGGTGCTGCAAACAGTGAGTATCGTGATGATCTGACGAGACGATGCGGCCGCTAGATCAAACACACTGCGTGACACAACGGTCAATAGCACGAGCATAGCGTATTACGCATGTATGCCAGCAAATATGTATTTTCCGACCGAAGCCGATAATAGCGAAGAGCGGTCGTGTTATAGTCTTCGTGCGGGTGCTGCATCAGCCGCCCTAACCGCTTGTTGGGGTGGGAACAGGGGCGCGAGGGAGGGAGTCGTGAGAAAGATGGGGTGGACAGCGACAGTAGAGAGGCAGTTTATTCCACAACTACACACCTCCACATGCAAATAAAGATGGAGTGAGGAAAGACGAGAGTGGAACAGGCCTAATGTAGTCGCCTCTCCCTCTGTTTCTCTCTGTATCTCTCTCCCTCACTCTCTCTGTATCTCTCTCCCTCACTCTCTCTCTCTGTACTCTCTCTCTCTGTCTCTCTCCCTCACTCTCTCTCTCTGTATCTCTCCTCCTTTCTCTTCCCAGTGCAACTGCTAAATATGCTAAAGTATTATCACACTATGGTGTTAACAACAATCTGATGGGTATTCTTACCCCCTGCCCTCCACACACACACGCCCAGACACACAGACACACAGACACACACAGACACACACACAGACACGCACACACACAGACACACACACAGACACAGACACACAGACACGCACACACACACAGATCATGTCAGTGTGATGTTCTCAGTGTAAGGTCTTATGAGGACTCTATGAATGTTAGTCATGTCCATCAGATAGTCGTGATGTGTAGGAAGTTTGCAGTTTGTCTCATGATGATGCAATCACACACACACTCACACACACACTCACACGCTCAACACAAACACACACACACTCACACACACACTCACACGCTCAAACACAAACACACACACACTTTTACACAAGATGTGAATTTGTGTGTGCTCAGTCTGTATATGTATGTATAATTATCTCTCTCTCCCTGTTTCTCTCTCTCCCTTTCTTTCCTCTCTTCCTCTATCCCTCCCTCTCTCCCCCCTCCCCTCTCTCTCTCTTCCTCTCTTCCTCTATCCCTCCCTCTCCCCCCCACTCTCTCTCTCTCTCTTCCTCTCTTCGTCTCTTCCTCTATCCCTCCCTCTCCCCCCCCCCACTCTCTCTCTTCCTCTATCCCTCCCTCTCTCTCCCCCCCACTCTCTCTCTCCTCTCTCTCTCTCTCTCTCTCTTCCTCTCTTCATCTCTCCCTCTATCCCTCCCTCTCCCCCCCCCTCTCTCTCTCTCTATTCCTCTATCCCTCCCTCTCCCCCCCCCCTCTATCTCTCTATTCCTCTATCCCTCCCTCTCTCCCCCCTCTCTCTCTCTCTAGTGAGTTTGCCTCAGGTGCCCCCCTCACACTGTATGGACCCTCACCACTTCAGAGTCGTTTATGTGTGACCCCTGACCCCAGGATGGGCAGTGTTGGCAGTGGGGTGGCGGGGGAGCAGGAGTTTGCCATGAAGTCTGTGGGCACTAGGACCACGCTTCCCAGAGCCCCGCCTCCCTCCCGCAGTTGCCCTGCCGATCGCAGCAGCAGCGCCGAACGGCTGCCCCACCCCCCGGCAACCGTCTCCGAGGGAACGGCGTCCAGCGACGAACGAGGAAGCGTTAGCATTGGCACCGGGACGGACACCTGCACCGGGACAGACCGACCAATCGGCTGCGAGCTCACCTCCACCGCCAACGTAGAGCACTCGGTGGAGGGCGGGGCTAATGGACACCGCGGGGAGGGGGGCGCGGAAGGTGCCCGGAGGGAGAGGGAGAGAGAGAGGGGCGAGCGGGGTAGAGAGAGGGAGAGAGACTGGGAGAGAGAAAGGCTGGAGAGGGAGAGAGAGAGGGAGAGGAACAGAGAGAGGGAAAGGGAGAGAGAGCGTGCAGAGAGAAATCGTGAGAGGGAGAGAGAGAGGATTGACAGAGAGAAGGAGAGGGAGCGAGAGAGGGGAGAGAGGGAGAGAGAGAGGGAGGGAGAGGGCGGAGAAGTGGGTCTGAAAGTGTGTGGTAATGTGGTGGGGGGGGCAGAGAAGAGTGCAGGGGCAGCGACCCAGCCCCACCACAGAGACATGGGGGTCAGAACCAACCAGGAGATCCAGCCACATCACAGAGACATGGGGGTTAGGACCAATCAGGAGACCCAGCCACATCACAGAGACATGGGGGTCAGGACTGACCAGGACACCCAGCCACATCACAGAGACATGGGGGTCAGGACTGACCAGGACACCCAGCCACATCACAGAGACATGGGGGTCAAGACCAACCAGGAGATCCAGCCACATCACAGAGACATGGGGGTCAGGACCAACCAGGAGCCCCAGCCACATCACAGAGACATGGGGGTCAGGACCAACCAGGACACCCAGCCACATCACAGAGACATGGGAGTTAGGACTGATCAGGACACCCAGCCACATCACAGAGACATGGGGGTTAGGACCAACCAGGAGCCCCAGCCACATCACAGAGACATGGGGGTTAGGACCAACCAGGAGCCCCAGCCACATCACAGAGACATGGGGGTCACGACCAACCAGGACACCCAGCCACATCACAGAGACATGGGGGTCAGGACCAACCAGGAGCCCCAGCCACATCACAGAGACATGGGGGTGAGAACCAACCAGGAGATCCAGCCACATCACAGAGACATGGGGGTCAGGACCAACCAGGAGGTCCAGCCACATCACAGAGACATGGGGGTTAGGACCAATCAGGACACCCAGCCACATCACAGAGACATGGGGGTCAGGACCAACCAGGAGCCCCAGCCACATCACAGAGACATGGGGGTTAGGACCAATCAGGACACCCAGCCACATCACAGAGACATGGGGGTCAGGACTGATCAGGACACCCAGCCACATCACAGAGACATGGGGGTCAGGACCAACCAGGACACCCAGCCACATCACAGAGACATGGGGGTCAGGACCAACCAGGAGACCCAGCCACATCACAGAGACATGGGGGTCAGGACCAATCAGGACACCCAGCCCCCCAAGATCCTTCCCGTGTCTGGGAAACTGGAGCAGGTTGGTACCAACCTTTCAGTTAAGTTTTGGGTTTGTGTCATGTCTTTTATATTTTTCTTTTTTATGTTTTGCAAGATTTGTTTGCAAGTAAACGGTATCTCTCTCTCTCTCTCTCTCTCTCGTCTTTCTCTCTCTCTCCAGAACAACTCTGGGCTCGTTCGCCCGTCAGCCTTCAAGCCGGTGGTCCCCAAGAGCTTCCACTCCATGCAGAGCCTGGTGGGCCAGATGGGGGGGGAGGTCAGGGGGGAGGTCAGGGGGGAGGGGGGGAGGCCCGGGGCGGGGCGCAGGGAGGGAGGAGGAGAGGAGATGCCTGAGGCCTTGCTCCTGGACCAGGAAAGCCCTGTGAGGGGGCGGAGGGTGGAGGGAGGCGGGGGGGGACGAGGCTGTGGGCCCCCAGGGAGGCGGGGGGGACGAGGCTGTGGGCCCCCAGGGAGGCATGTCCGACTCCCTGACCAGCCTGCCCACTTACGCTGCCTCAGGGTGCGGGCCCCCGGCCCCCCCTAGCCCCCCTGGCCCTTCTCAGCGCCTCCACCAGCCACATCAACAGGCTGGGCACCCAGGCTGTCCCCCCTGTCCTGGAGAGGCTGGGCTACCACCTGGACACACCTGGATACCAGGTCTGTACCAGCACAGCATGAGAGTATAGGATAGTACAACACAGCTGTATTAATAAGTATTTAAAGGGGTTACTGATTGCAAAACCGATTTTACCTTGTCATAGTTGAATAACGACAGTTCGGTGGGTAAAATGAACATACAGTGAACCTCAAAGTCCATTGACACCTCTTTCCTATGCAAATCTCGAAATGAAAACATTTGGCTGTAAAACGCTAGCTTTTCAACAAAGCCACCGGACTGACGTCAGTCCGGGGACCGCCTTTTTAGGCTCTTGTCTGTATCTTTGTCACGCCGCAAAATGTACATCCAGAC
>CAEFZP010000353.1:77500-120000 GCA_903064625.1 Mallotus villosus
AGACCAGGTGGGAGGTGAGGAGGGGGGAGCTGAGACCAGGTGGGAGGTGAGGAGGGGGAGCTGAGACCAGGTGGGAGGTGAGGAGGGGGGAGCTGAGACCAGGTGGGAGGTGAGAAGGGGGAGCTGAGACCAGGTGGGAGGTGAGGAGGGGGAGCTGAGACCAGGTGGGAGGTGAGGAGGGGGAGCTGAGACCAGGTGGGAGGTGAGGAGGGGGGAGCTGAGACCAAGTGGGAGGTGAGGAGGGGGAGCTGAGACCAGGTGGGAGGTGGGGAGGGGGAGCTGAGACCAGGTGGGAGGTGAGGAGGGGGGAGCTGAGACCAGGTGGGAGGTGAGGAGGGGGAGCTGAGACCAGGTGGGAGGTGAGGAGGGGGGAGCTGAGACCAAGTGGGAGGTGAGGAGGGGGAGCTGAGACCAGTTGGAGGTGAGGAGGGGGAGCTGAGACCAGGTGGGAGGTGAGGAGAGTGAGACACATTCAGGTCCTCTAAGGTAGTTAGCAGGGAAACACTCTCATCAGAAATGTGTGTGCGGTGGTGTGTGTGTGTGCGGGTGGTGTGTGTGCGGGTGGTGTATGTGTGTATGTGGTGTGTGTATGTGGGTGGTGTGTGTGTGGTGTGTGTCAGGTGTGCCAGAAGGCCGGGGAGATCTCCCTGCTGAAGCAGCAGCTGCGTGACAGCCAGGCGGAGGCTAGCCAGCGTGCGGGGGACATGGTGGGGCTGCGAGGGCAGCTGAAGGAGCTGCAGGCCCGTCTGAGGGAGCGGGAGGACGACCTGCTGGGCCTCAAGGACTCCTGCAGCGCCCGCAGTCTGCAGCTGGAGCGCTGCCAGGGAGAGCTGAGGAGGACTCTGAAGGAGGTGCACTATACACACACTTATATACACTATATATAAACAATATATATATACACTATACACATATATACTCACCTGAAGGAGATGTGCTGCCCTAAAGACACACTATAATATACTATATATACTGTTTATTTCATATATCTATAAAATATGTATATGTAAAATATGTATATTTGATGGTGTTAGTATAAGTACTTAATATAAGTACACTTAATATTGTGATATGTTATATAATATATGTGTATAAGTGTTATGGTGTATAAACTGTCATCACACACATGTAGGAGTGGCAGAGCAGGGGGGATTCTAACCCCCGCACCTCGCCCGGTTAGAGAATGTGCTTAGTGAGTGTGTGTCCCCTCTCCAGGTGGTCCTCCTCAGGGAGAAGCTGGGCGTGTTCGAGGCTGAGGTTCTGGGGCTGAAGAGGGCTCTGGGGGAGCTTGGGGGCGGGGTTGACCCTGTCATGACCCCGACCCTGGTGACGATGGGGTTCATCCAACCCTGGGGGCTCCACTGCCCCCGCACCCCCTCCGAGGCGGCCCCCCCCACCCCTCAGCTCCGAAGCCCTGCTCAGCCTCCAGAGCGATGAGGCCAAGGCCCAGAGGCAGGAGGCCCAGAGGCAGGAGAGGCAGCAGTGTGAGGAAGCCCAGTGGCGTGAGGCGCAGCAGCGCCAAGAGACCCACCTGCGCCAGGAGGCCCACCTGCGCCAAGAGGCCCACCTGCGCCAGGAGGCCCAGTGGGAGGAGAAACCAGACCTGCGCAGGCAGCTGGAGCAGCTCCAGGGCGCTCTGCACCAGGAGAGGCAGCAGAGGGAACGCCAGGCGTTGAACTTCCACCAGGAGCGCCACACCTGGCAGGACGAGAAGGAGCGTGTGCTGAAGTACCAGGCCCAGCTGCAGATCAGCTACGTGGAGACACTGCAGAAGAACCAGGCGTTGGAGAAGCAGGTTGGACAGCTAGGGGACAAAAAGGCCACACCCCCTTCCTCCTCCAGCTCCCCCCCCACCTCCCCCTGCCCTGTCCCCACTTCTCTCCCTGCCTGCCGCTTCACTCCCTGCCCCCATCGCCCTTACCCTCTCCCCCCCCTGCGAGGAGCAGAAGGGTGCCCCTGCCCTGCACCAGCTGGTGCCCCCCCTGGGCCGGACCGTCCCGCCTGGAGAGGATCGAGTCCACAGAGATCTAGTCCTCTAGGGATCTAGTCTTCTAGTGATCTAGTCCACTAGGGATCTAGTCCTCTAGGGATCTAGTCCTCTTGGGATCTAGTCCACTAGGGATCTAGTCCTCTAGTGATCTAGTCCACTAGGGATCTAGTCCTCTAGGGATCTAGTCCTCTAGGGATCTAGTCCACTAGGGAGCTAGTCCACCTGGGATCTAGGGATCTAGTTCGCTAGGGATTTAGTCCTCTAGGGATCTAGTCCTCTTGGGATCTAGTCCACTAGGGATCTAGTCCTCTAGGGATCTAGTCCTCTTGGGATCTAGTCCACTAGGGATCTAGTCCTCTAGTGATCTAGTCCACTAGGGATCTAGTCCTCTAGGGATCTAGTCCTCTATGGATCTAGTCCTCTAGGGATCTAGTCCACCTGGGATCTAGTGATCTAGTCCTCTAGGGATCTAGTCCACTAGGGAGCTAGTCCTCTAGGGAGCTAGTCCTCTAGGGATCTAGTCCACCTGGGATCTAGTGATCTAGTTCGCTAGGGAGCTAGTCCTCTAGGGATTTAGTCCACCAGGGATCTAGTCCTCTAGGGAGCTAGTCCACTAGGGATCTAGTCCACCAGGGATCTAGTCCACCAGGGATCTAGTCATATAGGGATCTAGTCACCTAGGGATCTAGTCCACATAGGGATCTAGTCCTCTAGGGATCTAGTCCACCAGAGATCTAGTCCACCAGGGATCTAGTCCACCAGGGATCTAGTCATAAAGGGATCTAGTCCACCAGGGATCTAGTCCTCTAGGGATCTAGTCCACTGGAGATGTACTCCACCCAACCTGACTTCCACAGGCTTCAGACTGACTGTTCAATGTGATTCGGTGCTCTACAACTAAACACTTAGAAAACTTCACCTGCATAGCAACCTAACAAACTGCATCTGCATAGCAACCTAAGAAACTGAACCGTAGATACGAGCCTCCAGCAGCTTCGCTACCAGAACGTCAAATATATCTAAGCAAGGCAGGCTGACTCTGTAAGGCAGGCTGACTCTGCAAGGCAGGCTGACTCTGTAAGGCAGGCTGACTCTGCAAGGCAGGCTGACTCTGCAAGGCAGGCTGACTCTGTAAGGCAGGCGGACTCTGCAAGGCAGGCTGACTCTGTAAGGCAGGCTGACTCTGCAAGGCAGGCTGACTCTGCAAGGCAGGCTGACTCTGCAAGGCAGGCTGACTCTGAAACAGGCTGACTCTGTAAGGCAGGCTGACTCTGCAAGGCAGGCTGACTCTGCAAGGCAGGCTGACTCTGTAAGGCAGGCTGACTCTGCAAGGCAGGCTGACTCTGCAAGGCAGGCTGACTCTGTAAGCAGGGAATCCAGTCCAAAGCCTCGAGCAAATCCAAGATGGTTTAAACCAGGAAGTGTTTGTTTAGGTTCTTTAGGACTAGACTAGGACTAGACTAGGACTAGGATTTAGCACACTAGATTAAATCAGCATTTGTGGCCAGAGAGCGCCTTATATCCAATAAGCGATGTCATGTCTAGGGGGATTTTTACATATTTATTATGAACCCTTATTTATATAAATAGGCCAATTAAGAGCGGATTCTTAGTTACTATAACAAACAGAAAATAGAAATGAGAAAATCTGTTTTAAAAAGGGGGAAGGAATAAAAAGATGCCAATGTTTAATTATACATAAAGTATATATATATATACATACAAATACTACACATAACATAAATACAAAGGGCAGTATTGTTACAGTTACTAACCCCAAACCAGGGGACATACATGAACTACTGTGTTTCAGGAGATCATTAAATTAAAAGTGGGAAATTAAGTCAGTTTGTTGGGTTCGGGTCAATTTCAATCACAGTCCACTGAGGAATAAAACTGGCACGGAATAGAAATATCTGAATCCTTCGACCCCATGGAAGTTTTGTAGTTCTTGGTTCCATCGTGATTTTAGAAGATCTGTTATCGAACACAACATCGATCAAGGCTTTGGTAAAACAAGGATCAGGGAAGTTTGAGTCTATTGCGCTGCAGAGACTGCAGATGACCACTAGGGGTCAGCACAGAGACGTGGCAGGCTCTCCAAGTTCACATCTCTTCCTCAATTAAATGGAAACATGTGCAAAGGGAACGAAATTAGAGGCACAGAGATGGCAGAAAGTTGTGTATTATTATTATTTATCAGTGCATTCTGCCCAAAAATTCTAAGGCACTAAAATGGAGCAGACTAAAGGCTCTAGTGAATGCCTAAACTGTAGAATTTGAAACGACACGAGAGAGAACTATAGATATATATTTATACATTGTTGTCTGGGTGCGTGTGTGCGTGTTAGATTGCCAAATGAAAATCTGAGAGAGACAGAGAGAGACAAGAGGTCTGCATTGAAACTTAACCCTCTGAGTTAGACAGGCTTGTTGATTGAGGATGGAAAACTAAAGAGATAGTGAACATCTGAGTCAGTGACTTTTCCCGGGTAAATATAACTACTATTATAGATCTACTACTATAAAACTACTGCACTAGACGTTCTGGAGGAGGAGAAAGCTGGTGGTTTGGGTGTGAATATGTCGTAGCTTTTTAAACGTGTTTTATGCCAGCATACAAAAATAATACTGTGCACTCTGCATTTTACAGAATAGTTGTTGGTATGATAATCTTTAATATTGTTACAATGTAATGGTGATTTCAGAATATAGCCTACATTTCATCTCAGCTTTTCGCCTTCATGTACCTATTGTAACTGGTATTGATTTCTGGTACCATGACAACCTGATACAAAACCATAGTTTTCTCTCTGACGTAGCTGATCTATGTATTGTAATGCTCTAGAAATAAGGCTATCGATGTTTTTATACGTTTTTATTGTTTTCTGTTGTTGTAAAAGCTTGGTGAAAATCATACCTTCTTACCAAATTCAGCTAAACCAATAAAGATACGCAACTGGATCAATGTGTTGTTTCGATATCTGTTACACAAGCTATTTCTCTACAATTTAATATCAACATTTTACATCTAATATCATATGATATCATTTTGACCTGAAATGCAGAAACTCTAACACAATAAGCATTACTTTCCTGGAGTGTGATGTTGTAATTTAGCATTAGTGAAAAGTATAAATTGCTTGTTAAACTTAAATATCGATAGCCTAACAATTATCCTGATCCACGTAATTGTCATTATGGCATTTCGTTCTTCTGTCAGAATCAGAATCAGAATCAGAAAGGGATTTATTGGCCATGAAAGTTTGCACAGACAAGGAATTTGCTTTGGCAGGAAGGTGCATACAATAAACACATAGTAACCTTAAATTTAAATATGTGGACTATCTATACTAAATATCTATACTATATAACTATACTATCTATACTAAAGTGGAATTATAATTAAAATAAAATATACAATAAAATATAAGTTGCCTAATTTACAATATAAAAATACAAAAAATACAAATATGACAAAAAATACAAATGTACAAGATGCAGTAATGTAGTGCAGAATATTAGAGTCATTTAACAGCATATCTAAGATTATTCATAGGAATGTCACTGATTAAAATAAAGAGTAGTGCAACTACATGACTCTCTGAATTGTTAACACAAATGTTTTCTTCTTTTCTTCCAACCGAAACGATCAACTTGATGATAATGACAGAGTTACGTGGACCAACAGTGCTCAGTGATTTGGCTGTTGTTTAAAAACCCAGTTCCATAGGGCTGCGCTTTACCATCGCCATCTGGTGGTTTACTGCTAGGAACTGCACTTATAATTCACACTTTAAACCACTAGATGGCGATATTGAAGCGCAGCCCAATGGCGCTGTCGAAACAGTGCCCCTTAAAACGCAATTTATACATTTGCACAAGTACTTGCGCTTCAAAAACAACTGTCCTGGTGCACGTTACTCTGTCAGGCTATTGCATTTCGTACTTCTGTCGATCAATGTCTTATTCCCTGTTAGTTATTGCATCCATTCAATTTCAGCGACGAAAGTGTTGTACCAACCATTTCCGGTTTGAGTTAATGTAATGTGGTTTTGAGTTAATGTAATGTCGTTTTCATCCTATTTGGGAGGAATTGACTCGTATTTGTGGGGTGAACTCATATTAGGTGTGTGTTTTGCAGGGCCACTGTACATTTATCATGATTATTTAGTTTAAATGGTTTTCATGTGTATTTGAGGTCGTGTTGGCCGCCAGCATCACACTCCCGAACAGTAGGTGGCGATGATGCACATCTTAAACTTTGGTTGCAATCTGAAGAAAGAAGAAGTGAGCGTTAAGTTTGTCCCTTTTCTAGTTTATTCACGTTTATTCAAATTAGCCAGACTTAGCTAGCAAATTTGCGCAAGTAAACATTTATCAATTTAGGATGCAAGCCGATAAGTGACAACACTGAGCTGGTGAGTTCTAGTTCTTAGATTACAGCAAACGGACACTGATAAAACAAAGTGGGCGTTTAAAACAGCCAACAGTAGACAGCTAGTGCTAGCTAACTGAGCTAGCAAGCCCTAGTAATGACACCTGTGCAAGCTGGCGTGCATGTTACAACTCTCCTAAAAGTATAAAGAGTATATTTTGAGACAGTAAATTACGACACCAACTCCATATTATAGCAAGATAGCCATTGAAGCCAGTATAACAGGAAGGGTACCATCACTTGAATGGGCTAGCAAGATTCAACTCCATTCCTAGGAGGTCAAGTGGGACTTCCACTGTGAAGTGGATTCAGACCTTATTAAAAGCATCACTATCTCAAGGACAGTATACTACCTATTGTGTCCGAGTTAATCGTATACACTGAATAATGTAGGAATTGTATGCTTTGGAGAATATAGTTTAGTGAGATGAGTGATTGCGTACGTGTCGTGTTTTGCGTGTAACTAAACAATGTTTTATTGGTCATAACAGAGATCATGGTGGTCAATCTGTGCCTGCCTCATTTTCAAACCTCCATACAGTGCAACAAGGTATGAAACAACATACGTGCTTTATCTGTTCCCAGTGTCATCTTTCAGAACTGTGTGTGCGTGTGTGTGTGTGTGTGTGTGTGTGTGTGTGTGTGTGTGTGTGTGTGTGTGTGCTGTGTGTGTGTGTGTGTGTGTGTGTGTGTGTGTGTAGGCGATGTATTGAGTTTCTATCATCAACGTTCTGCTCGTCGTGATTTGTAGTTTAGTTCCATGTTGTTGGTATGTCTCCCCTTCTGACAGTGACCATGTCACGGAACACATCCTTTGTCCTGTTCTGTGGCCCTGGTTCTGTCCACTGCAGTGCTTTGGAGGGATGGGAGAGGAGAGGGACAGGGTTGTGGGAGAGGAGGGTTGTGTGGGGGAGAGGGAGAGACGGGTTGTGGGGAGGAGGGTTGTGGGAGGTTGAGTCATGTCTGACCTCGCTGTGTTCTTCCTGTGTGCTGAGCTTCTTCTCGTCCTTGAGTCTGTTCATCTCTCCTGACCATCTCCTCATCTCATCTTCTTTCACCTCCTACCTTTCATCCCTCCACCTCTCATCACCCTTCATGGCCTCTCCAACACCTCCCTCTCTCCTCCCCCTCCTCCCCCCAGCTGTGTGCGGACAGCTATGACGTCACCAACCTCCTGTCAGCTGACCCGGCCGTGCGGAGGCGAGGCTTCAAGCTGGAGTACTTTCCTGCGTCCTCCGATGCAGGTGAGCTGTTCCCCACGCACCTGGACTCTACCAGCTCAAACACACTTCTTATTAGGAAAGGGTGTAGCTCAGTGGTTAGAGAATCTGTCTTCAGATCAAGAGCTCACAGGGTCAAATACTATTAGGATGCAAACAGTCCTGACCCTGAACACCCTGAACACCCTGAACCCCCTGAACACCCTGAACCCCCTGAACACCCTGAACACCCTGAACACCCTAAACACCCTGAACCCCCTGAACACCCTGAACCCCCTGAACACCCTGAACACCCTGAACCCTGACACCCTGAACACCCTGAACACCCCTGAACACCCTGAACACCCTGAACACCCTGAACACCCTGAACACGACAATACTAACCTAGTTAGTAAAGGTAGATTATTGTAAATGACCTGATAGCTCAGGTGTTTGTTTTGGGGACAGGAATCTCCTGTTCCCCTTTCTCTGCCTCAGCAGCCTCATCTCTGCCCCCCTCCTCTCTGCCCCCCTCCTCTCTGCCCCCCTCCTCTCTGCCCCCCTCCTCTCTGCCCCCCTCCTCTCTGCCCCCTCCTCTCTGCCCCCCTCCTCTCTCCCCCCCCTCCTCTCTGCCCCCCTCCTCTCTGCCCCCCTCCTCTCTCCCCCCCCTCCTCTCTGCCCCCCCTCCTCTCTGCCCCCCTCCTCTCTGCCCCCCTCCTCTCTGCCCCCCTCCTCTCTGCCCCCCTCCTCTCTGCCCCCCTCCTCTCTGCCCCCCTCCTCTCTGCCCCCCCTCCTCTCTGCCCCCCTCCTCTCTGCCCCCCTCCTCTCTCCCCCCTCCTCTCTCCCCCCCTCCTCTCTGCCCCCTCCTCTCTGCCCCCCTCCTCTCTGCCCCCCTCCTCTCTCTCCCCCCTCCTCTCTGCCCCCCTCCTCTCTGCCCCCCTCCTCTCTGCCCCCTCCCCTCCCTCCTCTCTGCCCCCCTCCTCTCTGCCCCCCTCCTCTCTGCCCCCCTCCTCTCTACCCCCCTCCTCTCTGCCCCCTCCTCTCTGCCCCCTCCTCTCTGCCCCCTCCTCTCTGCCCCCCTCCTCTCTGCCCCCCTCCTCTCTGCCCCCCTCCTCTCTGCCCCCTCCTCTCTGCCCCCCTCCTCTCTGCCCCCCTCCCTCTCTGCCTGCCCCCCTCCTCTCTGCCCCCCTCCTCTCTGCCCCCCTCCTCTCTGCCCCCCCTCCTCTCTGCCCCCCCTCCTCTCTGCCCCCCCTCCTTCTGCCCCCCTCCTCTCCGCCCCCTCATGTCCCCCCCCCAGGTGACGCTGCAGTTCAGCCTGCAGGTGGAGGTGATCAGGGTGGATGTGCAGCTGTGGCCCTGGGCCATGGACCGAGGACAAGCCTGCAAGAGGCTGGAGATCAGCACCAGCTCCAGCCTCCCACCGCCCAACCCCCCGCCCCGCCCACGCTGCCCCCAGCAGGGCCCTGCGTCTGGGCTCAGGGGGGGACGGCACCGGGGCCAGGAGGGCCGGAAGGATCCTTGGTTCAAGGGTCATCACTGGGGCTGCGAGGGTCATCAGGACCAGGGCCAGCACCAGGCCCAGCACCAGACCGACAGAGACAGCGCCCAGGCCGAGTTCAAGCTGGTGGGCCGCTGTGATCTGAGGGACGACCCCCCCTGTCTGCTTCTCCCACCCCCTCTCCAGGCCACGCCCCCCCATTCCCCTCGCCAGCCCCGCCCCCCCCCTGCCGGGTGCCGGCGGGAGCAGCTGTGGAGCTCCGCCCCTCTGGGCGCGGTCAGGCAGCTGCGCGTCACCGTGGCGTTTGGAGGCGCGGCCTCGGCTCTGGGGCTGAAGGCTCTGGCCGTCTGGGGGATCCCTGCTCGCTGCTGCCCCCCACTGGAGGTGGAGAGGCTGCACAGGGCACACACAGCCAGCCTGGGACCACCTCCAGCTGGGCCTGGACACTCCGCCCCTCGCACCTCCTCTACCTCACCTCCAGCTACAGCAACACCTCCAGCTAGGTATGAGCGGGAGGGTGGAGCTCACTGGTACATTGGTATTGCTCGCCTCTCCTCTACTCTAATCTACTCCTCTCTACTGTACTCTGCTCTGCTTTACTCTACTGTACTCAGCCTCCAGACTCCTAATGTTCCAGAGGAGTTCCTTGACCCCCTGACCCAGGAAATGATGTCGCTACCCATGCTGCTACCGAGCGGGGCGTCAGTCGACCTCTCCACCTTGGAGGAGTACAAGCGCAGGGAGGCTACCTGGGGTCGTGCCCCCAACGACCCCTTCACAGCCGTGCCCTTCTCCCAGGACGCAGGGCCCCTCCCTAACCCACACCTGAAGAGCCGCATCGACCGCTTCCTGCTTCAGCCGGGGTCAGGGGTCAGGGGGGGGGCAGGGCTCAGGGAGGGAGTGCTGGGGAGGCAGGAGGATGGGGGGACACCCCACACCTCCAGACTGGTAGCTGTGAGGGGGGAGGAGAGGAGCGAGGAGGGGGGGGAGGAGAGGGGGGAGGAGGAGGGGGAGGAGGAGGAAGAGGAGGAGGAGAAGATCAAACTTCACGCCTGCAATGGTAATGCACCCTCCAGCCTCCTGGGGGCACTGTGTGGGGACAGGGACACCAGGAGACAGGAACCCTCTTCTGCTGGAACCAGACCTGCCATGAGGGAGAGAGGGCGTGCCGACAGAGCAGACCTCCAGGCCCCGGGGCCTGATGAGGGAGGCCACACCCAGGCTCGGGGGCCTGATGAGGGAGGCCACACCCAGGCTCGGGAGCCTGATCTGGGGCTGGGTACCAAGCGATCCCTGGGTGGTGACCCTGGCCTGGCCGGTCTGGTCTCAGAAGAGCTCAGCTCCAAGCGAGCGAGAACACACGGGGAGGCTGGTGAGTCAGGAGAGAACACTCATGTCTAACCCTAACCCTGTACACAACATCATGAGCTGTGTGTTCACGCGTGTGTGTTCACGCGTGTGTGTGTGTCCCAGGTCCCGGCTGTAGCTCCCATGAACAGCGTCTGTGTTCCAGCCTGGACCAGGCGCTCCTCTCTGCTCTGAGGGGCCGGCCCTCCTTCACCTCCCCCGCCTCCCTCCCCTCCCCCGCCACCACCACCCCAGGTAGGGGCCTTGTCCTTTCTGCTATATTAATAACGCCACTTTGGATCAAAAAGTCTTCTAAATGAATCAGATGTAAATGAGTGTTCCTGAGGTGTAGGTGTGAGCCAGACGTCTGGTCTCTCCCCAGGTGAACACAGGTGTGCGGTGTGTTCCTGCTCTCTGTCCGCCTACTCCTGCACCCCCGCCTACTGCCTGCCCTGCACCCACCTGCTCTGCCGCCCCTGCCTGCACAGGAAGTCCCGCCCACCAAGCTCGTCAGTCGCCTCGGAAACGCCGAAGCACTTCCTGTGTCCCGTCTGCCAAAGCCCCGCCCCCTCCAGTGACATTACACGTGTTCATCACTGATTGGCTGCGTGCTGGAGGTAAACCTGTAAACTGAACTCTCTGACCCTTGACCCCTGAGGAGGGGGGGGGGTATGTTGACTGACTGAGTGATAAGTGATGACCCTCAGATCGTGCTGTACCGTAGCTCTCTCAGATCTGGATGATCATTCGTCTGCATCATTAAACATGCTTTGAGCTCAAAATGCAAGATGTCAAATCACATGATGTACAACGTGGACCTGGCCAGACTCTCCTGAAGGCTCTTTCATTCTCTCTTTCCTCTCTCGTCTCTACCGTCTCTTCATCTCCTGACTCCTTCTCTCTCTCTCTCTCTCCTACTCTCTCTCCTCTCTCTCTCTCTCTCTCTCTCTCCTCTCTCTCTCTCTCCTACTCTCTCTCCTCTCTCTCTCTCTCTCCTCTCCCTCTCTCTCAAGTTGTGTGGCGGTAAAGGCAAAGGCTGTAACCTTGGGTATCCAACAACTGTGTTGGACTGAAGAGTTGAGGAGAGAAAGGAAGAAAGAGAGAACAGGAGGGAGGAGAGAACAGGAGGGAGAGCAGGAGGGAGGAGAGAACAGGAAACAGTGTTTAGCCCCAAGGCTCTTGATCAGAAAGACTAAATAACCAAACATGGCCTCTGTCCTCCATCTCCCTCTCTCTGCACCTGCTGCCAAACACCTCTGCTCTCCTCCTCTGCTCTCTTCCTCTGCTCTCTTCCTCTGCTCTCCTCCTCTGCTCTCCTCCTCTGCTCTCTTCCTCTGCTCTCTTCCTCTGCTCTCCTCCTCTGCTCTCCTCCTCTGCTCTCCTCCTCTGCTCTCTTCCTCTGCTCTCCTCCTCTGCTCTCTTCCTCTGCTCTCCTCCTCTGCTCTCTTCCTCTGCTCTCCTCCTCTGCTCTCTTCCTCTGCTCTCTTCCTCTGCTCTCCTCCTCTGCTCTCTTCCTCTGCTCTCCTCCTCTGCTCTCCTCCTCTGCTCTCTTCCTCTGCTCTCTTCCTCTGCTCTCTTCCTCTGCTCTCTTCCTCTGCTCTCCTCCTCTGCTCTCCTCCTCTGCTCTCTTCCTCTGCTCTCTTCCTCTGCTCTCCTCCTCTGCTCTCCTCCTCTGCTCTCCTCCTCTGCTCTCTTCCTCTGCTCTCCTCCTCTGCTCTCCTCCTCTGCTCTCTTCCTCTGCTCTCCTCCTTCAGTGCCTTTACTATATTCCAGATATTCCTTGTTGATTGAAGGTAGTTGTCAGTTTGGCGTGTGTGAGATGTGGCAGCTTTAAGTGCATACTTCCTGTTTTGGTTTTGTATTAAGCCCAACAAAGCAGCTCTACATCCCTGGTAGAGATGCAGGTTATGGAGATACACCTCAGTGCTCATTCTGGGCGTAGAGTGCGTGGTGGTACGCACAGTCTAGCTTATACTAGTGAGTGACCTTCACTACAACACGACCGTCCGCTGGGTTTGAACGCCGTTAACTTGCCGAGAGGAGAGAACAATCACAAACACAGCCCTCACATTGTCTAGGTTGTGGCACATGTCATTTCGTGGTTCTTTTTCAAACGTCTTCATTTCGTTCTCTACAAGTTAATCACCACTAATCATAGTTAATTCCTGGAACACAAGAGTAGCCTAGCTCACAACACGATGGTTTGGAACATAGTAGGATAATTGAAATGCCAATTAACGTAAGAATTGAAAATGTAACTCAATTTGACACACCAGTAGAATATTCCTATGTGAGATCTTACGATTGTCATTTTATTTATGCGCAATTTATTCATTTGATATTTAATTTTAATCCCATGTGGATTGTGATCATTAGGTCAAATTGTCACTTGTTTTTTTCCGTAAGACATTGTGTTTCTCTGCCTTGAAGCAAGCCATGAATAAGCCATAAACATTATACTACATTATAGTGGTGCAGCCTTGAATAAGGTCCACATATTTCCAGGTAATCTGTTTTGTAGCAGTGACCAATTAGATGAGTTTATCAGATGCAGAGACAGACCCGGGGGCCACCTCTCACCTCCCTGCGCTCTCACTCGTTCTCCGCCTTATTTGTCATCATCTGAAGTCTGTAGATTTCTACGGCAGCGATTCTTTAACCATTGTAGCCTATTAGTTGACATTCTTTGTTTGATCATCATTAATTATGAAAAAGCTAAACTGAATGGGGGATATAAATACATTTAAAAAACCTCCGTGGGTACGTGTGAGGAGGTGGGGGGGGCACAGGTTTGTGTATCGACAACACTGACGTCAAATAAACCCAGTATAAGTACGGCTCTGCTCTGGCAGTTGTCAGTCTTGCGAGTCAGACAAGTGGACATCAGGTGGGATCCTTCCTCTCTCTCTCTCTGCTGTCACCACCGTCCTCTCTCTCTCCACTTCTGTCACCACCGTCCTCTCTCTCTCTGCTGTCACCACCGTCCTCTCTCTCTCTGCTGTCACCATGCCACACTGCCTGCTCCCCCTGTGCGTCCTCGGTCTCCTGGCGCTCTCCTCCGCGTGCTACATCCAGAACTGTCCTCGAGGAGGGAAACGAGCGCTCCCAGACACGCGCATCAGACAGGTATGTGTTTACTGGATACAGATTCCTTCTGCCTACTTCATTTATTTTGGTCATGGTTAAGTTTTAATTTGGTTCTTAGTTACTGGTTCATAGATTAATTTTAAAATATATGTTTTAACTGACCAAATGTATTAATATGATTGTATAAAGGCAGTCCGTGCGTCATCATCTTCATCTCATCTCATATAGTTAAGATTTGAAACATCGTCTTTAAACACTTAAGTACTTATTGTGGATATGGGAAGATAATGATGAGTTGTAGCCGTATTTCAGAGTGCAGAAGCCCATCTCAGCTGCGGTGAAAAAAACCATCTTATTAACTAGGCACACTGCATCTATAATAACATCTCAGCTATACTCTACAGAATCAGTAACATTTTGAACATGGCCAAGCTATCCCTTATTTGAAGGTGAACTTATGTGGATCCTCCTTAGATTTCTTGCTGTTTTGAGTTTTCCTAAGAGTTTGTCCTTGTCCTGCTTGAGGGTTGTTGTGAAGTCTTCTGTGAACTTGCTTGTAAAACTCCCCAAAATTACATTAACACAGTTAAACATCATTTTATTGCTAAAGTGTGTGTGTGGTGGTGCGGGCATATTAGCTGGGTGGTGTGATGGTGGTGTGACGGTAGTGTGACGGTAGTGTGACGGTGGTGTGACGGTGGTGTGTCCTGGTGGTGTGATGGTGGTGTGTCGGTGGTGTGTCCTGGTGGTGTGATGGTGGTGTGTCGGTGGTGTGATGGTGGTGTGATGGTGTCCTGACGGTGTCCTGACGGTGTCCTGTCCCCTGCAGTGTCTGTCCTGTGGGCCGGGGGCTCGGGGACGCTGCCTGGGACCCAGGATCTGCTGTGCTGAGGGGCTGGGCTGTTGGCTGGGCTCCCCTGAGACACAGGTCTGTCAGGAAGAGGAGCTGCTGCCCAGCCCCTGCCAGCCGGGGGGGAAACCCTGTGGAACACGGGAGGGGCGCTGCGCTGCTCTGGGAGTCTGCTGCGACTCAGGTACCAAACACTCTCCGGGGGGGGGTGTGTGTGTGTGTGTGTGTGTGGTGTGTGTGTGTGGGGGTGTGTGTGGGTGGGGGTGTGTGTGTGTGTGTGTGTGTGTGTTTGTTTAGTGACTTAGGTCATTTCTGAATTCAGGCATTTAAACACACTGACATAATGTGAGTTATGCACGTGTGTGAAAGTGGATATTTAGTGAGTGTGATTATAATCTATAACTACAGGGATGTGATTATAATCTATAACTACAGGGATGTGATTATAATCTATAACTACAGGGATGTGATTATAATCTATAACTACAGGGATGTGATTATAATCTATAACTACAGGGATGTGATTATAATCTGTATTTCTCTGTGTTCTCTCCGTGCTGACAGAGAGCTGTGTAGTGGATGCAGACTGTGAGACAGGGAGTGGACTTCCCCCTTCCTCCTCCTCCTCTTCCTCCTCCTCCTCTTCCTCCTCCTCCTCACCGGGTCAGCTGCTCGTGCGCCTGCTGCATCTCACCACCAGGGGGGGCAGTGCATACTGACGCACCCCCTGCTAAACCCTGCACCTCGATCCAGACCGACCTGCCTCATCTCTGCTGTCAGGGTGGAGAATCATTATTTAGATTTAAAAAAAGATCCACATGATAAGACATGAACAATTATAGAAGTATTGGAACCCTGACCTTGTAAATATGGCTCCTCTTCTGTTTAGGATAGGGTTATATGAAGACAGACTATAGTTGCCACATTTATAGAAATATGCCTAAAACAATATGTACATCTGTTGTATGATAATGTTTCTCCTTGAATTGGCATTGATGTTAAAGATGTCACCACTGAGGTCTATGGGTTTGCACAGTCTTTGTGAACCGTAAATGAAACTGTGGAAACTGTCCAGCTTCTGTAAGGTTGTGGTTTGGTTGTACGATAGAGAACAGGAGCCTCGACAATAATAAAAGACGTCACTGCCAACCAGAAATAAGACTCATAGTTTTTTCAGCGTATTCTCGTGTGCACGATTTCATGATTGCCTGATAACATCTGTGAGAGACAGATAGTGTGTAGGAGATGGTTTCTGTTGTCGTGAGTGACTGACTAATCAGCGAGTCAAACCAGCAGCTCGTAAGATGAAGTGCCAAGATCAGCTCCGCTCAGCGATGAACAAGTTAGAGGAGAAACCGTGCCAAACCCCAAACTGTGAAAAGTTCAAACATGTAACCTCCCGCTCTGTCTTTTCAAACCGTGTCTGTCCAACAAAGCCAAGAACCAAATATGTATAAAAAAACTAAATACCTCCTTTTATCTCACAATACACTCTGAGGTACGTCAGTTAATTTGATATAAATTAAATAAGTATTGTTTTACTTATTTAAACTCCCCAGACCTGTTTCCTCCATAGATAACATGGGATTAGGTTCTGAAAGGTTCAGTCAACAACGTCACACACACCTACAAGAAGTGTATGCTTTAGCCTAATACCTTTGCACTGATGCAGAGAAGGTATACAAGCTGTGTTTGAGAAAGAAACAAATGATGGTGTGTGTGTGTGTGTGTGTGTGAGGGCTTGAAGGGGCATGTGTGAGAGGGCTTGAAGGGGTGTGTGTGAGAGGGCTTGAAGGGGTGTGTGTGTGAGTGTGTGAGAGGGCTTGAAGGGGTGTGTGTGAGTGTGTGAGAGGGCTTGAAGGGGTGTGTGTGGTGAGAGGGACGTGTGTGGAGGTATTTAAGCGTGAGAGCGTCTTGCTGGATCACTGGTCGTCACCATGGAGCTGAAGATGGTGCTGTTGGTGCTCTGCCTGTGTGCTCTGCTCATCTCCACACACGGTAAGGACCTGTGTGTGTGTGTGTGTGTGGGACTGTGTGTGTGTGTGTGTGTGTGTGTGTGTGGGACTGTGTGTGTGTGTGTGTGTGGGACTGTGTGTGTGTGTGTGTGTGTGTTGGACTGTGTGTGTGTGTGTGTGTGTGTGTGTGTGTGGGACTGTGTGTGTGTGTGTGTGTGTGTGTGTGTGGGACTGTGTGTGTGTGTGTGTGTGTGTGTGTGTGTGTGTGTGTGTGTGTGTGTGTGTGTGTGTGTGTGTGTTGTGTGTGTGTGTGGGACTGTGTGTGTGTGTGTGTGTGTGTGTGTGGGACTGTGCTCTGCTGATCTCCACACACGGTAAGAACCTGTGTGTGTGTGTGTGTGTGTGTGTGAGTGGGACTGTGTGTGTGTGTGTGTGGGACTGTGTGTGTGTGTGTGTGGGACTGTGTGTGTGGGGGACTGTGTGTGGGGGACTGTGTGTGTGGGGGACTGTGTGTGTGTGTGGGACTGTGTGTGTGGGGGACTGTGTGTGTGTGAGTGAGACTGTGTGAGTGGGACTGTGTGTGTGTGTGTGGGACTGTGTGTGTGTGAGTGAGACTGTGTGTGTGAGTGAGACTGTGTGTGTGTGTGTGTGTGTGTGTGTGTGTGTGTGTGTGTGTGTGTGTGTGGGACTGTGTGTGTGTGTGTGTATGTGTGTGTGTGTGTGGGGGACTGTGTGTGTGTTTTAAGTTTCACCACCTACTCGTTAACAAGTTAGTGGATTGTTAAAGTTGCGTAGACTGTTTTATAAGAAGAGAAAGATCAAAAATTCCGTACATAAATCTAGTGTATTAAGCTCAATAGTTGAATACTTGAGTGTGGGCATTGAAATTCCTGTGTGACTGACTGGCTGTTCTGGTTGATCTATAACAGACATTCAATTAAAAGAATCTGTCCCAGCATGTTTGACTTTTACAGTAGGTATGTGAGTCAGTCTCAAGCTTTGTTTAGAGAAGTTGTAAGTTGGGCAACTCAAACATCTCGTGGTGTAAAACATTGCTTTGCTATAAACAAAGTGTCTATTTATTAAAAACACCAAACTCTTGAAACCTGCTTGTTGGTTACAGCTGCCATCCCTAAGTGTTGCGTGACCGTCTCCAAGAACATCTCTAACAAGATGCTGAAGAGAGTGAAACACACGGCTCAGCAGGACGACGGAATCTGCCAGATCAAAGCTCTGATGTGAGTGCAGCTTCACTGTCACACGGTCTCTCTGTCAGCACAGCAGTCACTGTCTCTCTGTCAGCACAGCAGTCACTGTCTCTCTGTCAGCACAGCAGTCACTGTCTCTCTGTCTGTCTGTCAGCACAGCAGTCACTGTCACACTGTCAACACAGCAGTCACTGTGACACTGTCTCTCTGTCAGCACAGCAGTCACTGTCACACTGTCAACACAGCAGTCACTGTCACACTGTCACACTGTCACACTGTCAGCACAGCAGTCACTGTCACACTGTCTCTCTGTCAGCACAGCAGTCACTGTCTCTCTGTCAGCACAGCAGTCACTGTCTCTCTGTCAGCAGCACAGCAGTCACTGTCACACTGTCAACACAGCAGTCACTGTCTGTCTGTCAGCACAGCAGTCACTGTGACACTGTCAGCACAGCAGTCACTGTCACACTGTCAACACAGCAGTCACTGTCTGTCTGTCAGCACAGCAGTCACTGTCACACTGTCAGCACGGCAGTCACTGTCACACTGTCTCTCTGTCAGCACAGCAGTCACTGTCACACTGTCTGTCTGTCAGCACAGCAGTCACTGTCTCTCTGTCTCTCTGTCAGCACAGCAGTCACTGTCACACTGTCTGTCTGTCAGCACAGCAGTAGAAAAACAGGATCTGTCATTAGGAACCGGAAGGACACTTGTTTTAATGATCTGTTGGGATGAAGCCAGTTGGGTGATGTGTTGGGATGAAGCCAGTTGGGTTATGTGTTGGGATGAAGCCAGTTGGGTGATCTGGTGTCTTTGTTGTCCCCAGCTTGTACCTGGATGGTAAGAAGGTCTGCGCTGCGCTGAGTGTGTGGAAGAGGCTGGTGGACGTGAGGAAGAGGCTGGTGGACGTGAGGAAGAAACAGAAACCTCGCAAACGGAAGAGGAGGAACTAGAGAGGAGAGCGCTCGCAGAACTTAAACTGTCTTTGAACTGAACGTATACCAGCTGTATGTGGTCTTTTATACTGTCCTTTACCATGATATGTTGGTATTTCCAAATGGACGTGTATGCAATGTAGTCAACTGTTACTGTGTTCACTCTGTACTATGCAAAGATACTTATCAAACATATTAAAGTTGATTAAAACAAATTACAACGAATGAAGCATAGTCAGTGAAGCCTAAATCACCCCAGCTTAATCCTCTACACCTGGGTCAGGTAACCCTGGGTAACCCTGGGTAACCCTAGGTAACCCTAACCCTAACCCCTGCTCTACACCCACAGAGGAAGGGTTTCACACCACACACAGACCGCCTGATAGGCCACATCAGATATAGAGGGTCATGTGACCTGATCAGATGTAGAGGGTCATGTGACCTGATATCAGATATAGAGGGTCATGTGACCTGATATCAGATATAGAGGGTCATGTGACCTGATCAGATATAGAGGGTCATGTGACCTGATCAGATATAGAGGGTCATGTGACCTGATCAGATATAGAGGGTCATGTGACCTGATATCAGATATAGAGGGTCATGTGACCTGATCAGATATAGAGGGTCATGTGACCTGATCAGATATAGAGGGTCATGTGACCTGATCAGATATAGAGGGTCATGTGACCTGATCAGATATAGAGAGTCATGTGACCTGATCAGATATAGAGGGTCATGTGACCTGATCAGATTAGAGGGTCATGTGACCTGATATCAGATATAGAGGGTCATGTGACCTGATCAGATATAGAGGGTCATGTGACCTGATATCAGATATAGAGGGTCATGTGACCTGATCAGATATAGAGGGTCATGTGACCTGATATCAGATATAGAGGGTCATGTGACCTGATCAGATATAGAGGGTCATGTGACCTGATATCAGATATAGAGAGTCATGTGACCTGATCAGATATAGAGGGTCATGTGACCTGATATCAGATATAGAGAGTCATGTGACCTGATATCAGATATAGAGAGTCATGTGACCTGATCAGATATAGAGGGTCATGTGACCTGATATCAGATATAGAGGGTCATGTGACCTGATCAGATATAGAGGGTCATGTGACCTGATCAGATATAGAGGGTCATGTGACCTGATCAGATATAGAGGGTCATGTGACCTGATCAGATATAGAGGGTCATGTGACCTGATCAGATATAGAGGGTCATGTGACCTGATATCAGATATAGAGGGTCATGTGACCTGATCAGATATAGAGGGTCATGTGACCTGATATCAGATATAGAGAGTCATGTGACCTGATCAGATATAGAGGGTCATGTGACCTGATATCAGATATAGAGAGTCATGTGACCTGATCAGATATAGAGGGTCATGTGACCTGATATCAGATATAGAGGGTCATGTGACCTGATCAGATATAGAGGGTCATGTGACCTGATCAGATATAGAGGGTCATGTGACCTGATCAGATATAGAGGGTCATGTGACCTGATCAGATATAGAGGGTCATGTGACCTGATCAGATATAGAGGGTCATGTGACCTGATCAGATATAGAGGGTCATGTGACCTGATCAGATATAGAGGGTCATGTGACCTGATCAGATATAGAGGGTCATGTGACCTGATATCAGATATAGAGGGTCTCCCTCATCAGCTCTGGGGGTCCAGGAACCAGACTTGTGTTCTGCCGATGTCATTCTGTAACAGCAGCAAATCAAACAGGCTGAATGAATGATGATATAATAACAGGTTGAGGGGCTGAGGGCCGGGGCCTTACCGCAGGGATCCTGGTTCGATTCCAGGTAGGGCATTTCCTGCATGTCATCCCTTCTCCCTCACGGCCTTTCTCTCTTTAACTGTCACTGTCTAACTGTTACAATAACAATCTCACTTTTGTCCTCCCTGTAATTACACCTGTCACAAAACTCGTGATTTACCAGCAAGCAGTAAACACAAAACTAAACGTTGGGATCAGGCTTTGCCCTCGGGCCTACCGCAGAGCCTACAGCACGGGCCTGTAACCTGTACCTGCCTTCAGGCACCGGCTGCTGATTACACGTTCTGACTTTATCAGGAGAAATAAATGCTCTGGATGTCGCTGTCCTTTGCGGGAATTTGTGATGGCTGACATGATAATGATTTGTGATTTACTTGAGGCTAAAGGGTTCAAACTTGTGAATACAAATACCAACCCTTCAAGCAATCATCCATCAGAAAAAAATAGAAGGACGAAACAAGGCTGTAGCCATGGAGACAACATTGGGGGGGGACACAATCTGCTGGGGAGTCTGAGGGCCGCCCCCCTGAAAACATGTTACGTTTAGTTATGAATCAATATATTGGGGGGAATATTGAGATGTGTCCTCCCCAATATATATTATGATTTCGGTAATGATCGAGTAGGTCAGTTCAATAGTTAAAATGACCGGATTTTGGATGATATGTAGATCAAATGAAAATATAAAAAATAAATGACGTAATAGGCTACATTTTAAATATTTCTGACTTCATTATAGCCTATTTACAGAATAAAAAAATTACAGTAGGCCTATTAGTTTATACGAGTCACTTTCCATTCAAGTGAGGCCATGTAGAGACGCTTTTAGCAGAAACGATACGCTAGCGCCCCCGTGTGGAGAAGGTAGTAGCATTCAAGCTTCTTAGAATGTTTCGGTTTTCATGTTCATCCTGACTGATAAAAGTATAAATTCCCTGCGAAAAACAAAATCTAATTTATATAAATAACGTGAAATCCATAGATGTCTGCACCAAAATATACTTTAAAATCTAAATGTTCCACGTTGTACGTTTTTGGCATGTTGACCTAACATACAGTGGGCTAGTTGATCAAACAGTGTTCATGTTCGAGTTAATAACAAACTTCCTCAAACGGTCAAAATTATGCAATGCCTCTCACGGGAGCTGAACAGACCCGCCTACTTTAAACAATCCCGTAGAAGAGCGCAATGGAGGTTTATGAATAAGATACACGACAGCTAAACTGAACAGGAAGCAAGTCTTTAACTCAAAACCTCTCAGAATGTGAACATGTCTCTCAAGACAACTCTCGAACCGGAACACTCCGGGAGTTTGAAGTTTCTATCCGCTGCGTTCTACGCCGGCAGTTCGTTTCTTATCACTGTTGTGAACAAAACTATTCTTACAAATTTCAGGTGAGAAATTAATAACCTTTGACTAATTACAAGCGCTCTAGGCTGTAGGCATCCGCGATTACCTGTACAGTCGATCGGTAAACAGTCAAGTAGATGTTAAATGTGCTGAATGAATGTTATACCGATATCCTATACGTACCCTACCTACCCAACATTGACCCCCGTAACTTACTTTACTCTGGTGTGTAGGTTTCCTTCCTACCTGTTTCTCGGGATTGGCCAGGTGAGCCTGCGTTCTCTGTAAAACATGTTACCATGGAGACGTACACCTGTCAGCTAATGCCAGTTCGTCATCACAAATGTAAAATGAAATCGATAATAAAATAAGGAAATTATTAAATTAAACAATATCAACGTTTCCCTAGATGCTCACCACCATCGTCATCCTGTATGCCGCCAAAAAGAACAAAATTGTTAAATTCCAAGATTTTGACAGAAGTATTTTCATCAAAGTAAGTCGTTTTTCATTCAACTGTAATATTCACAACACAAAAAATGCGTAATAGTAGGTGTAACTATGGACAGGCATGTATAGAAACTAAATATATTTCTATTTATTTGACAGATTTTCCCTCTTCCTCTTCTATATGTTGGAAATCACATCACAGGGCTTGCGAGCACCAAGAAACTCAGGTACCTTAGAGACTCTAAACATCATCCTTTTACCTTTCACAGAGACTCTAAACATCATCCTTTTACTGCCAAGTTTACTCTCCTGTGTAGTCGCAGGTCAAATCTTAGTTTATCTACTTTGCCACAACACAAATCGAAATATATCACACTCTGATGTGGTAAAATGCTACAACTCAGTGGGAGAGGATTTGACTGCCGATACTCTTACATAACTTCCTCTGACATCACTTCCTCTGACATCACTGTAGATGAACTGGCTTCTAATTTGTTGTTGTTATTATTAAACTGACTCCCTTCGATCTCCTGCAGTTTACCCATGTTCACCGTGCTCAGGAAATTCACCATATTGATGACGATGGTCATGGAGGCGAGTGTACTGAGGTTGGTGGTTCTCTGGTTCTCTGGTTCTGACTGAGGTTGGTGGTTCTCTGGTTGCGTGTGTGTGACTGTGTGCGTGTGTTTGTGTGTGACTGTGTGTGTGTGTGTATCCTGTTTCTCCTCCTCAGGAAAAGCTTCCCTAGCAGCCTGGTCCTCAGCGTGATGACCATTGTGCTGGGAGCGTTGGTGGCAGCCAGGTAAACACACCCAGCACAAGAATGCAGCGCTTCAAGACTTCAAAATCTGTTTATAGAAAAAACCTTTAGTTGTTATTGTGTAAGTGAACAACAGAGCTCTGCAGTCCTGTCCAGGTCTGTAGGTGGTCTGAAGATGTGTGACCCCTATCCCATGGGCAGAACAAGATCTCCTATAAGACTAAGCCCTGTCCTGACCCCTGACCTCTCTTCTGTAGCTCTGACCCTTGACTCCTGACCTCTCTTCTGTAGCTCTGACCCCTGACCTCTCTTCTGTAGCTCTGACCCTTGACCCCTGACCTCTCTTCTGTAGCTCTGACCCCTGACCTCTCTTCTGTAGCTCTGACCCTTGACCCCTGACCTCTCTTCTGTAGCTCTGACCCTTGACTCCTGACCTCTCTTCTGTAGCTCTGACCCTTGACCCCTCTTCTGTAGCTCTGACCCTTGACCCCTGACCTCTCTTCTGTAGCTCTGACCCCTGACCCCTGACCTCTCTTCTGTAGCTCTGACCCTGACTCCTGACCTCTCTTCTGTAGCTCTGACCCTTGACCCCTCTTCTGTAGCTCTGACCCTTGACCCCTGACCTCTCTTCTGTAGCTCTGACCTGGCGTTCGATGTGGAAGCCTACACCTTCATCCTCCTGAACGACGCCTTCACCGCCGCCAGCAACGTGTACACCAAGAAGAAGCTGGGTACTGAGGTACGCTTCTCCCCCAGCAGGGAATCAGGGTTAGGGGTCAGGGGTCAGAGCAGGGGTCAGGGGTAGGGGTCAGGGGTAGGGGTCAGGGGTCAGGGGTCAGAGCAGGGGTCAGGGTTAGGGGTCAGGGGTCAGGGAGGATTAGGTGGTAGAACATTTGACTGCATGTCCAAAGGTCCCATGTTGGAGTTCTAGCATCATGTGGTTTACAGAATCTGTCTAGCCTACAAGGCATCATGTGGTTTACACAATCTGTGTAGCCTACAAGGCATCATGTGGTTTACAGAATCTGTCTAGCCTACAAGGCATCATGTGGTTTACACAATCTGTCTAGCCTACAAGGCATCATGTGGTTTACAGAATCTGTCTAGCCTACAAGGCAACATGATGGTGTGTTTTCTGTGAAGGGTCTTGGGAAATATGGCGTCCTATTTTACAACGCGTTGATCATCGTCATCCCCACTCTTCTGGCTAGCGCCTCTACAGGGGACCTTGAGAAGGTAAACAGTCACACAGACCGTGTGTGTATCCAGCTGTCAGCTTGACTGGCTGTTAGCTCTGTGTGGGTCCAGCTGACAGCACGATTGTCTTTGTGTTGACCAGGCCATCACGTTTGACGACTGGCAGAGAGCTACATTTGTCTTCTGTTTCCTGTTGTCTTGTTTTATGGGGTAAGGACCTGTCTGCATCCTTCCTTTGAGTGGTTCATGAGTGGTTCATGGTTCATGAGTGGTTCATGGTTGTCTCTGTTGCAGGTTTGTGCTGATGTACTCCATTGTGCTCTGCAGCCACTACAACTCAGCACTGACCACCACAGTGGTGGGAGCGGTCAAAGTGAGTGTGTGTGTATGAGAGTGAGTGTGTGTGTGTGAGCGTGTGAGTGAGTGTACGTGTGTGTGAGTGTGTGTGTGTGTGTGAGTACGTGTGTGTGTGTGTGCGTGAATGTGTGTGAGCGTGTGTGTGTGAATACGTGTGACCTGTGACGTGTGAGTGCTGGAGTGTGTGAGCAAATGAACATGCAATTTCACACAAACACGTGACTAATGTTCAGGTGTGTCCCTAGAACATAGCTGTGGCCTACATCGGCATGTTCCTAGGCGGAGACTACCTGTTCTCCTGGACTAACTTCCTGGGGCTGAACATCTGGTAAGAAATCAACTCAGTCAGCGCTTATCTTCTGCTTTAGGGAGCTCTGGAGCCTGTTTAGAGTGAAAGTGTCCGCCCACACTTGAGATGTAGTTTGTGATTGGTTCCCTGTGTCCGCCCACACTTGAGATGTAGTTTGTGATTGGTTCCCTGAGCATCTGTTTCCTGTGTTGTCAGCATGTCAGGTGGGCTGGCCTACGCCTACCTCACCTTTCACCGTCCCAGCAGCCACTGCCCCGCCACCAACCAACTCCAGCCAATCAACATCCTCGTCACACCCTCTACAGACCATCAGAGCATCAAATGAGGGTGGCTGAGTGGTTAGGGAATCTGGCTACCAATCAGAAGGTTGCCGGTTCGATTCTTGGCCGTGACGAATTACGTGGTGTCCTTGGGCAAGGCACTGCACCCTACTTGCCTCGGGGGAATGTCCTTGTACTTACTGTAAGTTGCTCTGGATAAGATCCTGTGCTTTGATTGGTTGTCCCTCACATACTGTGACTTGATTGGTGCTTCACACATATAATGACACTGCTCCATATTGGGGTGACTGTGGGATGTTTTAGTTGTTGCTTAGCGACGATTCCCTCTGAACAATGATCCAAACAGTTTGTTCCTCTGACTGTTGGTGTCCTGGAAGGGGGTTGTGCAGAAGGATGGTTTTCAGTGTGCCAGGTAGTCTGAAATAACACTGTATTTTGTTATTTTTTTCACATTTTTGAACTTCACAGACAAAAAGAATGAAAAACTATTAAAAAAAGGAGAGAAATAGGCTCTTTGGGTCTTGATAAATGTGTTTTTATTGAAGACCAGTAAGTACCAACAGTTGTGGATTTGAACTGAATATGTGTTACTTCTACAGAGCAAGCGAGAACTCTCCTTATCGATGCCAAACACACATCTGATTCTATACAGGGCGAGGGAAATCTGATTTCTAAGATTTTTAAGTATCTAGAAATATTAATTCCAGCGCTCTGATTATGTGAAGCCTAGTCTAATACATCATGATATATATTATTATCGGCCAAAAATATTTAACAATCAATAAAGGGTTAGAAATACATTGATATAAAATTCTAGGGTAATAATAAAAATATTATACCCCTATATAACTCATTATTTGGTTTTTGCGATTATCAACAATTTAATGATCTCCCAGTTTTGCACAATGGTCACTGAAGTCTGGATAACTGAAGATTTTAGCCAATTCAATATACAGATGCATGATGTACAAACCCAACAACACCTCCTCATTACAATAGGCCAGTTAATATAAACTTACAAACAATGTTAAAATATGTAGTGTTTCAAAAAATACAAAAGGAAAGGAAAAAGCGTATTTTCAGCAGAAAAAAGCGACATCAGCAGAAAAAAGCGACATTTCTCTCTCAGTCACACATTTCTGTTCCATCGCACACTTAACCCACAGAGGATCAAGTAACGAGACCATGATTTAAACTGAACTGGTGGATAAAACGTCTCAAGAATCTAATTTTGTCCCTCGCAGGAACTAACGAGCTTCTAGTTCCTAACATTATCTTTGTCATACAAACTGGAACTGCAATTAATGACGAGTTAAACTGTTTCTGTTGTTAAACACGGAGGAAAGTTAGATAAGACGGTCACACCAAACCAGACTAATGTGAATTAGACCCTAAAATGTAGAAATGAAAACAGTATCAAATAAAACAAACATGATGCAATAAATATCGTAATCAAAATGCTTCTGAGAAACGCTCTTTTTGTGCTCCCCCTGGAGGCCACGAGCGATATCGCAGTCTGGATGCAGTCTTTTAATATAAGAGATGGCAACCTGTTACTATACAGCTACTGGTCTGGGTGTTGGTGTGGGTGGAGCTGAGTGTGATCTCAAGTTAGGGTGAAAGGGTATTTCAGATCAGGCTTGCAATGACATCCTCTCCTCCCTGTGACAGAGCGGCTGCATCTCAATTGTCCACCAAGTCCACCCTCGCTGGTTTCCTCTCCTTCCTTGACTCCTTCTCAGACAGACCAGGGTCTGAAGTCGCGTCATGTGACCAGATGTGATTCTTGGTTCGCAAACCCAAAGCACACGCAGCAAAGGAAGCACAAGAGGACGTCATGTCTCACTATGGAGATACGGCCCGTCATGTCCTGGGTCGACCCTCTCTCTCTCTCTCTCTTTCTCTCTCTCTGAGCTCCATATATACACATCCATCCATCATAAAAACAAACACCCTCACACACAAACGCAAGGAAGATCACTCGCTCACCAAACAAAGTGCAAACAAAACTGAACCGAATTTTCTTTCTTTTTTTTAAAATGATCCTCATTTGCTGTCTTCAAAAGGCAGGTGTGAGAAAAGACATTCTTCATATCCTAACAACCTAGTAAGGAGACCTGTGGAGGTGAGTAAGGTGCTGTAGCATGCTCCTGATCAGGACAGCTGGGGGAAGTCGCTCGCTAGACTGGCATCTACGAACGCCCAGCATGCACTGGGGCAAAGGGGGGAGGGTTAGGGGAGTCTCTCGACCAGGAAGTGGGCGGGGCTTTAAGGAGACAGATTGTTGGCCAGCTCAATGAGCGCCATGGCGCCATGGAGACGCTCCCGTTGCTCTTGGAGACGGCGCCTGGCGGCCCCGCCCCCGCTGGTCTTCTCGCCCTCCTCTGGCTCCTCCTCCCCGTTCTCCTCGTCAGACAGGAAGTCCAGCGGGTCCTTCTGCTCCTGGTCCTCCACGCTGCCCGCGCTCTGGGGTTTCCCCCTGGCTGGCGCAGGGGCGCGCTGCTCTCGCGTCTGCCAGTACCTGCATCACCCCCCAGATAAAGACTAGCGTCACAACCAGATACACACTAGTCACCAGGTCACCTCCACACACACACAGGTCACCCACACACAGCAGTCCCCTCCACACAGCAGTCACCTCCACACACACAGGTCACCCACACACAGCAGTCCCCTCCACACACAGCAGTCCCCTCCACAAACAGCAGTCACCTCCACACACACAGCAGTCCCCTCCACACACACAGCAGTCCCCTCCACACACAGCAGTCCCCTCCACACAGCAGTCCCCTCCACACACAGCAGTCCCCTCCACAAACAGCAGTCACCTCTACACACACAGCAGTCCCCTCCACACACAGCAGTCCCCTCCACACAGCAGTCCCCTCCACACAGCAGTCCCCTCCACACAGCAGTCCCCTCCACACAGCAGTCCCCTCCACAGTCCCCTCACACAGCAGTCCCCCTCCACACAGCAGTCCCCTCCACACAGCAGTCCCCTCCACACAGCATCCCCTCCACACACAGCAGTCCCCTCCACACACACAGCAGTCCCCCTCCCTCACCTAGACAGCCATTCGGCCACAGCCTTGTTGTCGGCGGCGGGGGCTCTGCCGGTGCCGTCGCTGGGCTCTTGCCTGCGCAGCCGGGAGTACGGGTGCTTGGGACAGTGACGGTTAGCGTGGGTGAAGCGGCTCCCGCAGCCTGAGGACAGAGGCCAGGGTTAGAGAGGACGTCAGCTTCTCCCAGGGAACCATGACGTCTGCTTGTGTGTATTGTGGTTGTGTGTGTATTGTGGTTGCGTGTGTATTGTGGTTGTGTGTGTATTGTGGTTGTGTGTGTATTGTGTGTGTGTGTGTACTGTGGTTGTGTGTGTGTGTGTGCTCACCCTTCTCGGAGCAGATGAAGGGCTTCTCTCCCGTGTGAAGCCTCTGGTGGGTTTTCAGCTGGCCGCTCTGGACGAAGGCCTTCCCACACTCTGGGTAGTCACACAGGTAGGGCCTCTCACCTGGTCACACACACACAACACACTGTTAACACTCTAACACACTGGAAACACTGTATTACAGCTGGTCCTGATGTTCCTTCTCCTCTCCCTCCCCTCTCCCTCCCCTCCATCCTCTCCATCCTCTCCATCCTCTCCCCCTCCTCTCTCCCTCACCTGTGTGAGTCCTCTCCCTCTCCTCTCCTCTCTCTCCTCTCCTCTCCTCCCTCCTCTCCTCCCTCCTCTCTCCCTCCTCTCTCCCTCCTCTCTCCCTCCTCTCCCTCCTCTCTCCTCCTCCTCTCCCTCACCTGTGTGGGTCCTCTTGTGAGCCTGTAAGCTCTTCTCTCCTCCTCTCCTCCTCTCTCTCTCCCCCTCCTCTCTCTCTCTCCCTCTCCATCCTCTCCTCCTCTCTCCTCTCCCTCCTCCTCCTCTCCCTCACCTGTGTGGGTCCTCTTGTGAGCCTGTAAGCTCTTCTCTCTGGGGAAAACTCTGTGGCAGATGTTGCAGCGGATCCGGCTGGACGACGTCTCGCCCTCGTTGATGAGCTCCCTGACGGTCTCAGCCCGCGGGCGCCCTCGCCGACCCCCGTCCTGCTCACACAGGAAACACACAGGTCACAAACAGGAAACACACAGGTCACAAACAGGAAACACACAGGTCACAAACAGGAAACACACAGGTCACAAAGAGGAAACACACAGGAAACACACAGGAAACACACAGGTCACAAACAGGAAACACACAGGTCACAAAGAGGAAACACACAGGTCACAAACAGAACATGCACAGGTCACAAACAGGAAACACACAGGTCACAAACAGGAAACACACAGGTCACAAACAGGAAACACACAGGTCACAAAGAGGAAACACACAGGTCACAAACAGGAAACACACAGGTCACAAACAGGAAACACACAGGTCACAAACAGGAAACACACAGGTATCATGGAACTTTGCTTCAGATCCATACTTAAATCATATCTTATAATATGAGCATTTATGAGCCACAGTAATTTGAGATTAAATGTAGGTGGACCTGCACATGTTAAGATATATTACTGTTACATGCAAATGTATCAATAATGTCTCAACATGGACTAGACCACGTGCTTCATTGAACTTCTCTCAGTTTCGGTTAAGAGCAGGTCACCTTCACGAACACATTCATTCATTTATGCACATCCGGTTGGTTTTTGGCGCGCGACTAAGGAGCAGCTGCTACAGTAGGAAGTAGCTGGGGTTTAAAAACCATCATGTCACACCCATAAGCGCGGGCGTTTTCATGAACCACTTTTGGATGCGTGCTAAAACGTTTCATTCAAAGTCTTGACGTAGCCTATCGTAATAATAGGTTACACTTTTTGGGGCAGAATAGCCCCAGTTTGTGTTGCCTTCAGTTGCATCATCGTGTAGCAGTGATGTATAACGTGGTTACAGTGGGAAAAGTCCCTTCTAAGCTACTTAAGGCTACTACCGAGAACAGAAGTGAGTCATGCACAACTAACAATCTGGCAGCTGCCCTTCTAGTTGCTTATAACATTATTCCCCGCAGTCACAACTCCACGAACCCACCTTCAAGGCATCGGGCAAAGCCGCCAGTTCCGCCTCGCTCGCGGTGTTGGTTCCAGTCGGTGAGTCTGCCCCGTTCACGGATCCGGGGCTAAGGGTCACGTTGTGTGCATTCTCTCCCCACTTCCACGGGTACACCATGAAGTCACTGAACCCGGGGCTGGTCGGAATGATCGACTCGCTCTTCCTCGGTTTCATCGGAGTGGTTTTGATGACAGACACCAAAACCCTTTTAGGAGAATCGTTGCAAAAAATAACCTGCGGTTGTTTGTTCTCAGCCATTGTTGAATTGTCAAAGATCTCTGAGAAGCTTTAAAATCCGAAAGAGCCAAAGATCACTCTTACTGTTAATCACACGCCATAGATGCAGTCATGTCTTCAAGTAAACTGTTTTCGAGTTACGGAAAAAGTCTTACAAATCCAGCGAATGGAAATAATTCCGAAAAGTAGTCCAATTCAATCTGGGGTAAAAATATTCATTTCAAACTTGATAAAAACTGCGCTACAATTCCCAAAAGACAGTAGGACGTTGGACTACATTCGTTATGTAGTTACAGACTGGTGCGCGCCGTTCTTTCTGACAGTGCAGCTTTCTCAAAGTCTTTCCCGCGTTGCAAAACGCGCCTGCATGGGCGGTTTATTTAACAAATCAGTTGAGAGGATATTAAACGCGCTTACCACATGGGTGGGAAATGACCTATAATATGATCCAAAGGAGAGGAAAGTCCCAAACGGGGTAACCACAGTAACCAATGTCCAGGCTCTGAACAAAGTTGGTTAGGACGTTTTATCCAATGAGGTTTGAAACTCCACAGCGCGCTCTTCTGGATTGACAAGCAAGATTGACAAATAGCAACGTTGGACACCAGTTCAGGGCGGGACTGTACCTGGACTCGACCAATGAAACGAAAGGGCGGATGCGGCAATCTTGTAAAGTATGCGCGGATTGGACATAATACTGGGCGACTGTCTCCCGCGCGCGCAAAAGCTTTATGTTTACGTGGTTACGTTTTATGTTCAATTTAAAGGGAAAGAATGACTCAAAGGCGCCAAAGTTACGTAACTTCCTGTCCAATGGAAACGACTCAGAAACAAAGCACCATTTGTACAGATTTGGAGCCAGATAGGTTTGAAAACGTAAGGTGTAAAAAGTACTGAACTATTCACTTATTCCTGCTTTTCTGATGTTCTTTCTTTTTAGGTTGTTTGGCCTCTTTCACTCTGGCAGGGGACCGCCAATGGAAATTAGCCTTTTGGCTATAATTGGGTGCATTTACATTTTAATGTTCATGAATGTACACTGTCCCTCTTGATCAAATAAACACATTGAATTGTATTATATGTTGCTTTGGATAAAAGCCAGTGGCCGCCAAATGACAAGGAGTGACAATCATTTAACGTAATATTTTGTGATAATGTTTACCATACGTTACGCTGCTCATTTTCGATATGTTAAACACAATGCCAAAACCGAAGTTTAACGTGTTATTCATATAAATGCAATACAATCCTCTAAGGGAATTCCGGTTTGAGGGGACTGAGAGTTCTTCTATACTCTTTGGTTCCGGTTTGAGGGGACTGAGAGTTCTTCTATACTCTTTGGTTCCGGTTTGAGGGGACTGAGAGTTCTTCTATATTCTTTGGTTCCGGTTAGAGGGGCTTGAGGGGATAGTTCCGGTTTCGACAGCGCCATTGGGCTGCGCTTCAATATTGCCATCTAGAGGTTTAATGTGAGCATTACAGGTGCAGTTCCAACAGTAAGACACCAGATGGCGATGGTAAAGCGCAACCCTATGGAAGGTTTTTTTTTCATCGTTTTTTGGCTCATTCGGTGATTTTATTATATTAACTGAAATTAAGAATATGAATCAGAATTGTTTTTTATTGACATGTAAGTGTTCACAAACACGGAATTAATCCGACAGTTAAAAGACGCTCCTTTATCTGCCCACCAAGAAGCACTGAACATCTGTAGCCTATTTGTAAAACCAAATTGCCAAAGGGAAGCACCATCAGAGCATGTAGTTAAACAAATTACAATTTAAACAACGTGAACCTCAAAAGTGCAAGAGTGTACCTGTAGAAAAGCAAGCTTCAATATATATATATATTATATAGGCTATGAACAACAGGTTGAACTTCGATTTTTTGAAAAAAACGGAAAATGGGTCGTTTTCCGTTTATTGAAAAAAAGGAAAATGATTCAACGGAAAACGGAGTAAAAAGTTTAAAACGTAGAGTAGAATAAACTGGTTTAAATAAGCCTAAATACAAAACTTGCTACCTAGTTACCAGTATAGCAACCATGACAGTTTCCTGCTAACTCAGGAAGCTAAGGTCGGCATAGCGACGGACGCGTCCTTGTTTGGGAACGGCGTGGTGACGTCAGGTAGGACACTATTTGGCCTGACAGTTCCCCTTAAAAACCCGTTCCATAGGGCTGCGCTTCAATATCGCCATCTGGTGGTTGAATGTGAGCATTAGAGGTGCAGTTCTTACAGTAAAACACCAGATGGCGATAGTAAAGCGCAGCCCTATGGAACGGGTTTTTAAGGGCCAGTAGTGTTGTGTGAGCATTACAAGTGTAGTTCTAAAAGTGAACCACTTGATGGCAGTGGTAAAGAGCTGCTCTCAAACCAAGACGGGAAGTTGGATGAAATCCAAGATGGCAGCACCTGGTCTCAACAGTCAAGCTCTAATTTGTACTGTTTATTTGGGCAGTTATGTATATTTTTAACTCATTAAAATGGTCGTACCTACAGTACTGTCTAAGACACCACGTTGCAACAGTGTTTGAATGCGTGAAATACCGCGAAATTTCGTCTTTCTAGATCCCAGTCAGTTCCGACTCGCTAGCATAGCTACTATTGCTATTTTAGCTATCCCAGAGTAGTTAGATCCAGTACTAAATTCCAGTTCACTTCCAGTAACACCGACATCAAGTTACACCCGGCCTCCTGGTAAGCGTAATGGTACATGCACTACTCTGCTATCCTAGGTTTATCCAAATCACCGGTAGCTACTCCTAGCCAGTTAGCTAAATACCACGCAGATGAGACCATGGATGAGGTCATGTGTACCTGGAGGTCATGTGTGACTAGTGTAAGATCCCATCAACATAAAGATCCATGTAAAAATCAATGCAACGCTTTCGGGAGCAAGACCCATTGACTTTCCTGGTAATGAGAAACCCACTCCGATGAGCAGACTAACATAGACACAGATGTCCCAGAGATGTATGTTAGGTATGTACCGTATAGAGAACACAGATGTCCCAGGGTATGTACCGTAGTGGGTAAAGATTCACTTTGATAAATACTAAGTAGACAACTGGAGTTTGTAACTTTATTGCATAAAACTGGTGTAATATGATAATATTATTGCAATAAGCAGCAGTGTTTTACATAATTAGTGTTTTCTTGACAAACCATTCACAGGAAAGAAAATACTCTTATTTCTCCTAATGTGGAGAAACACTGTAAAGACGTCACAGAATGATAGCTACCAGCATAATTCAGTGTTATTTAGTTTTAACAGCATCACACTTGTCAATAAAGCCTTAAGTCTTAATAATGTTAAGTCAAGCCGCCATGCACGTCAACATTAGTGTTATTTTCCAAGCAGAAGCCTATAGGTGCTTTTAACGGTTTAGTAGGCCTGTCATTTATACATATACTTTTGCACTTTCAAATGGTTAAATGTTCATATAACATGCTACAATAACAGCATACAACCAGAACAGGCAAATGCAGATGATTCTAGACGAGGCATATCACAACAGGAAGAACAGAGCCAGAGAATATCCTGGAGACAAGTCGTGAAGCTGCAGCACTAATACAAAACCTCTACGATAAGACTGCCTGAAAGCGTAGCTCTACGATAAGACTGCCTGAAAGCGTGTTGATCGTGTTGCTCCATCAATACTACAATAACCCTCATAGGTTAAGTTCAGTTGGACACAAGTCAGTAACAAGTTACAAATTCTTCTGATCAAGATAGATTATTAATCTCTGTTCAAAACTAAACAGCTACTAGGGTTGTATGTAGTCATGGAGACGGAGGACAGATGACATAATAAAGGGCTTTGATGCGGTTGCAGTGATGAACATGAAAGGCTTATTACATTGATATAAAAAGAAATTGAAGTTGACGACCATATCAACAAAATAAGTATATTAACACACATCATTCAAATGTTAGTCTCCAAAGACCTTGTTGTCGAGGACCTCAAAAGGAAGGGATATAATATATACAGGAGTCTTTTCATTCAAGCCATTGAATCATGCTACTGTACAGATCATGTCAGCCTATTCACATCACAGTAGTGTTTAAAGCTTCTTTGCTGGAGTGGATCTGAAAGATGAATAATACGGCTTCGATGCTGAGTTTAATGTCAGGGTGCCTGACAGGGTACAGCAGCCTCCTCCCTCACATTACTGACACGAGACGACACAACCCTACGGGTCTCGTTTGATACCGCCTCAAATGAATAACTTCCGGTGGGCGCGAGAGAGGAGGAGGAGAAAGGGGAGAGGAAGACGAGGAGAGGAAGAGGAGGAAACTGCTTTAGATGCAGCACTGACTGTGGCCGTAACTATGACGACGCGCTAGGAAACGGCCTCCTGAAAGCCACGTGCTGATTATCTAGCCTAACTACTCACACGAGCCCTAAACCTCCCAGATGGTTGCTAAGGGGAAACCTAGGTGAGCATCCGGGCTGCGGTGCTCGTGTGCTCGTCACGTCTCACACACACACACACACACACACACACACACACACACACACACACACACACACACACACACACACACACACACTCGTCACGTCTCACACACACACACACACTCGTCACGTCTTCACAGTAACATCATCTGGAGGTGCGGCGCCATAAACCACAAAGAAACATAATTCTATAATAATCTCTATTCTCGGCTCATGATTAACAATTAAAATGATCTGATTTGTACAATCCCACGATTGTCACTCCCAAATGCATAGGAGAGTCCACTCTCTAAATAGGTGCACAAAGTGTTTCTGCAGCGCACGTGTCAAACACAAGACAGCAAGACAGTCCGCTTGGACACTGAACTCGGTTGGAAGCATACCATGTTTGAACAAGGCAACGATTAAATACGTTTTACAATCACCTCACGACCGTGACAAGGGCATGACAGTGATGTATTTGGTGCAAGGCTGTAGAACAATCAATAACCCACAGGTAGACCCTGGATATCTGAGATGATCAATAATCACAAAATGCAAAAACAAAGAAAAAAGGGTCGATCTGGCCAGTAGTTACCATGGTGATATGAGTAGAAAAATATATAACACACAACAATTATACAACTAAGAAAACAACATCAAAACAAATACACAATTTCTTATTTTACTAGCTTATATCAGTCAGAGAAGAACTGTGTAGATCTGGACAGGTTCCTATGACAACCACAGAGGGTGTGTCATGAATACTTGTTGTGTTGCTAGTAGTGACCACCTGTGTTCATGTTGAGAGCAGTGGCTGTGTTTACGTGTGGAGTGAGTGTGTCTCCTAGTCTTCAGTGTCTCTGTTCCTTGGTTGTTTTCAGTAGCATGTGAGCTGTCGCAAAAACACGTAAACGAGTATTCAAATAATGAAGACAAACAGTTAACGTCACTAATGCCCTTGAGAGGTACGTGTGTGTGTGTGTGTGCGTGTGTGTGTGTGTGTGTGTGTGTGTGTGTGTGTGTGTGCGTGTGTGTGTGTGTGTGTGAAGGAAGGCAGTGAGGATCTTGACTGTCACCCGGACTGGTGACATGGTCATCCAGCTAGTGACATCATGGAGCGGAGTGTGACATCATCAGGGCTTGCCCGACAGCAGGCTGTGGAACCAGGAGGATTGACCTTTGACCTGGTGGTCGGGGTCAGGCAGCAGGAACTGTGAGGAGGTGACGGAGGTGGGGCTTCCCAGGCAGGGAGCCAGGCCCTCCACAGGGGAGTCCATCTTCCAGGAGCACTGGGGCTTGTAGCCCTCGAAGGAGCCCTCTGCCCCAGCCTGCTCCACGGAGGCCGGGGGCGAGGCCGGGGGAGAGGCTGGGTGCATCTGGGGCCGGTAGCCCCCAGGGGGAGGCTGGGGGCCCGGGGCGGAGGCCTGGATGCCGGTGTAGGTGACGTCGGTGCGGGCCGAGTCGACAGAGCTGCCCGAGGACGCCGAGGAGTCTGGGAGGTGGGCGGGGCGTTGCCGTGGCACCCCCTGGTCCACCACCTGGTTGTAGTAGCGGAGGGCGGAGGGCTCGTCGGTGTCGGCCGGGGGGCTGCCCTCCTCCTCCTCTTCCTCGGGGACAGTCACCAGCGCCTCCTTGGAGTCCCACTCTGGGTTCTCCAGGATGTGGACCATGCTGTGAGGAGACGGCTTCAGGTCCAGAGTCCCCTGCCACACACACACGTTACACACGTTACACACACACACATTACACTTTGTGGCACCAGGACAGTGTGTGTCCCTGGCGCTGTGCCATGTGACCCCATCTTACCTGAGGCCTGGACCAATCACCAGGCAGACTTGGCTCAGGGATGTCTGGGTAGAAGGCTGTCTTCACCCTGGGACACAGACAACAACAACACAGTCAACAACTGGAATACAAAATACAATCAAACTGCTGAGAGCTTCCTGTTCAGGAATCTGTCTGCCTCACCACTTCCTCTTCCTGTAGCACAGGGTCGTGACCACAGCCAGGAAGCACGCCATGGTTCCCAGGGCAACCAGGATCTCCAGGATGAGCCAATCAGCTGCCGGAGGAGAAAGCAAGCAAGCAAGGTGTGCTATCCATGAACAATGACTGTTAACGTACTGTAGGGCTGTAGACAGACCCAGCTAATGCTAACAAACTGTAGGGCTGTAGACAGACCCAGCTAATGCTAACGTACTGTAGGGCTGTAGATAGACCCAGCTAATGCTAACATACTGTAGGGCTGTAGATAGACCCAGCTAATGCTAACATACTGTAGGGCTGTAGATATACCCATCTAATGCTAACGTACTGTAGGGCTGTAGATAGACCCAGCTAATGCTAACATACTGTAGGGCTGTAGATAGACCCAGCTAATGCTAACATACTGTAGGGCTGTAGACAGACCCAGCTAATGCTAACATACTGTAGGGCTGTAGATAGACCCAGCTAATGCTAACGTACTGTAGGGCTGTAGATAGACCCAGCTAATGCTAACGTACTGTAAGGCTGTAGATAGGCCAAGCTAATGCTAACGTACTGTAGGGCTGTAGATAGACCCAGCTAATGCCAACGTATTGTAGGGCTGTAGACAGACCCAGCTAATGCTAACGTACTGTATGGCTGTAGACAGACCCAGCTAATGCTAACGTACTGTAGGGCTGTAGATAGACCCAGCTAATGCTAACGTATTGTAGGGCTGTAGACAGACCCAGCTAATGCTAACGTATTGTAGGGCTGTAGACAGACCCAGCTAATGCTAACGTACTGTAGGGCTGTAGACAGACCCAGCTAATGCTAACGTATTGTAGGGCTGTAGACAGACCCAGCTAATGCTAACGTACTGTAGGGCTGTAGACAGACCCAGCTAATGCTAACGTACTGTAAGGCTGTAGACAGACCCAGCTAATGCTAACGTACTGTAGGGCTGTAGACAGACCCAGCTAATGCTAACGTACTGTAGGGCTGTAGACAGACCCAGCTAATGCTAACGTACTGTAGGGCTGTAGACAGACCCAGCTAATGCTAACGTACTGTAGGGCTGTAGACAGACCCAGCTAATGCTAACGTACTGTAGGGCTGTAGATAGACCCAGCTAATGCTAACGTACTGTAGGGCTGTAGATAGACCCAGCTAATGCTAACGTACTGTAGGGATCCAGAGAGATAAAGGCCGTGGATCCACCGTCCTCCCCGGCAGAGTTGTACGACTTGACGGTGAACTTGTAGGAGCCAACAGGAAGCTTGGTCACCGTGTAGTTCCTTTGGCTGGGGTCAGTGATGTTGGCTGGAGAGAGAGAGGGGGGGAGAGCAAGAGGGGAGGAAGTGTGAGATAACTGGACAATCCAATAACCAAGAGGAAGACAGCAGGGCCTAGTCTAGGCTCTACCTATCAGAGAGAGTCTGGAGGCAGCCCTACCTATCAGAGAGAGTCTGGAGGCAGCCCTACCTATCAGAGAGAGTCTGGAGGCAGTCCTACCTATCAGATAGAGTCTGGAGGCAGCCCTACCTATCAGATAGAGTCTGGAGGCAGCCCTACCTATCAGAGAGAGTCTGGAGGCAGCCCTACCTATCAGAGAGAGTCTGGAGGCAGCCCTACCTATCAGAGAGAGTCTGGAGGCAGCCCTACCTATCAGAGAGAGTCTGGAGGCAGTCCTACCTATCAGATAGAGTCTGGAGGCAGCCCTACCTATCAGAGAGAGTCTGGAGGCAGCCCTACCTATCAGAGAGAGTCTAGAGGCAGCCCTACCTATCAGAGAGAGTCTGGAGGCAGCCCTACCTATCAGATAGAGTCTGGAGGCAGCCCTACCTATCAGAGAGAGTCTGGAGGCAGCCCTACCTATCAGAGAGAGTCTAGAGGCAGCCCTACCTATCAGAGAGAGTCTGGAGGCAGTCCTACCTATCAGAGAGAGTCTGGAGGCAGCCCTACCTATCAGAGAGTCTAGAGGCAGTCCTACCTATCAGAGAGAGTCTGGAGGCAGCCCTACCTATCAGAGAGAGTCTGGAGGCAGTCCTACCTATCAGAGAGAGTCTGGAGGCAGCCCTACCTATCAGAGAGAGTCTGGAGGCAGCCCTACCTATCAGAGAGAGTCTGGAGGCAGCCCTACCTATCAGAGAGAGTCTGGAGGCAGCCCTACCTATCAGAGAGAGTCTGGAGGCAGCCCTACCTATCAGAGAGAGTCTGGAGGCAGTCCTACCTATCAGATAGAGTCTGGAGGCAGCCCTACCTATCAGAGAGAGTCTGGAGGCAGCCCTACCTATCAGAGAGAGTCTAGAGGCAGCCCTACCTATCAGAGAGAGTCTGGAGGCAGCCCTACCTATCAGATAGAGTCTGGAGGCAGCCCTACCTATCAGAGAGAGTCTGGAGGCAGCCCTACCTATCAGAGAGAGTCTAGAGGCAGCCCTACCTATCAGAGAGAGTCTGGAGGCAGTCCTACCTATCAGAGAGAGTCTGGAGGCAGCCCTACCTATCAGAGAGTCTAGAGGCAGTCCTACCTATCAGAGAGAGTCTGGAGGCAGCCCTACCTATCAGAGAGAGTCTGGAGGCAGTCCTACCTATCAGAGAGAGTCTGGAGGCAGCCCTACCTATCAGAGAGAGTCTGGAGGCAGCCCTACCTATCAGAGAGAGTCTAGAGGCAGCCCTACCTATCAGAGAGAGTCTGGAGGCAGTCCTACCTATCAGAGAGAGTCTAGAGGCAGCCCTACCTATCAGAGAGAGTCTGGAGGCAGCCCTACCTATCAGAGAGAGTCTGGAGGCAGCCCTACCTATCAGAGAGAGTCTGGAGGCAGCCCTACCTATCAGAGAGAGTCTGGAGGCAGCCCTACCTATCAGAGAGAGTCTGGAGGCAGCCCTACCTATCAGAGAGAGTCTGGAGGCAGCCCTACCTATCAGAGAGAGTCTGGAGGCGTTGGCCAGGTAGACTCGGTACCCCAGCAGGAACCCTCTCTGGTGCTCCAGAAGAACTTCCTCCCAGGTCAGCAGCACGCCAGAGCCCTGCTGATTGGACGATACGTGGGGGGACGACCTGGAGGGGGCTGAGGGAGGAGCCACAGGTCACCACAGTAGATCTTAGAACAGTTCCCAGGTGAATGTGTAGTGTGTGTGTGAGTCAGACCTACCCTGCTCCTGCATGTAGGCTTCCCAGCGCTGCTGCAAGGCTGGGTGTTGGGAGGGGCAGGAGTACAGAGAGAAGGTGTATCTCACGCCTGGCTGGAACCAGTCTGGGCACCAGGCAAAACACAACACGCAGTCAGTATACACAGACATCTAGACATCTACAGATCTATTATAGATATAAGGTCTAGCAAAGCACTGCAGAAGTTGGAAGAATTCAACACATGTGACACACCTGTCATGATATTTTAAGAAATGATACCGTGATATACATGTTAGGCTTCACTGCCCAGCCCTAGGTGGTGTAGGTGGGGTAGTGAAGGTGGGTACCTGTGTCTGAGGGGATGGTGAGGTAGTGAAGGTGGGTACCTGTGTCTGAGGGGACGGTGGTGTAGTGAAGGTGGGTACCTGTGTCTGAGGGGATGGTGGTGTAGGTGTGGTAGTGAAGGTGGGGTACCTGTGTCTGAGGGGACGGTGGTGTTGGTGGAGTAGTGAAGGTGGGGTACCTGTGTCTGAGGGGATGGTGGTGTAGTGAAGGTGGGTACCTGTGTCTGAGGGGACGGTGGTGTTGGTGGAGTAGTGAAGGTGGGTACCTGTGTCTGATGGGATGGTGGTGTTGGTGTGGTAGTGAAGGTGGGTACCTGTGTCTGAGGGGACGGTGGTGTTGGTGGAGTAGTGAAGGTGGGTACCTGTGTCTGAGGGGACGGTGGGTGTTGGTGGCTCCAGCTGGAAGGCGGGTCCAGTCCAGAACACAGGGCTGTGAGCAGCTGGTGATGTGCCACTCCAGCAGGTAGTCACAGCTGGTGTTTGTCTGGGGACGTCCAGGACAGGGGGAAGCCCGCCTGGCTGGCCTCGACACGGGACACAGACACCTCCTCGTCTAAGGACAACACAGGGTCAGGAGGAGGTCAGGAGGAGGTCAGTAACATCAACACAGGGTCAGGAGGAGGTCAGGAGGGAGGTCAGGAGGAGTCAGGAGGGAGGTCAGGAGGAGGTCAGGAGGAGGTCAGGAGGAGGTCAGTAACATCACACAGGGTCAGGAGGAGGTCAGGAGGAGGTCAGTAACATCAACACAGGGTCAGGAGGAGGTCAGTAACATCAAACAGGGTCAGGAGAGGTCAGTAACATCAACACGGGCAGGAGGAGTCATAACATCAACACAGGGTCAGGGGTCAGAGAGGTCAGTAACTCAACACAGGGTCAGGAGGAGGTCAGTAAGATCAACACACACAGGGTCAGGAGGAGGTCAGGAGGAGGTCAGTAACATCAACACAGGGTCAGGAGGAGGAGGTCAGGAGGAGGTCAGAGCAGCAACACAGGGTCAGGAGGAGGTCAGAAGTAACATACAACACAGGGTCAGGAGGAGGTCAGTATAACACAAACACAGGGTCAGGAGGTCAGGAGAGAGTCAGTAACCTCACAGGGTCAGCGAGGGTCAGGAGGAGGTAAGTAACATCAACACCGGGTTCAGGAGGAGGGTCAGGAGGAGTCAGTCAACACAGGGTAGGAGAGAGTAACATCAACACAGGGTCAGGAGGAGGTCAGGAGAGGTCGTAACGTCAACACAGGGCATGAGAGGTCAGTAACATCAACACAGGGTCAGGAGGAGGTCAGGAGGAGGTCAGTAACGTCAACACAGGGTCCAGGAGGAGGTCAGGAGGAGGTCAGTAACATCAACACAGGGTCAGGAGGAGGTCAGAGGAGGTCTAGTAACATCAACACAGGGTCAGGAGGAGGTCAGGAGGAGGTCAGGCATCAGGTCAGAGGAGGTCAGAGGAGGTCAGGAGGAGGTCAGTAACGTCACACATCACTGGGCTCTTCTCCCCTACACCTCTCCTTCCCTCATTCCTCTCCCTTCCCTACACCTCTCCTCCCCCTCCTCTCTACACCTCTCTCCTTCCCTCATTCCTCTCCCTTCCCTACCCTCTCCTTCCCCCTCCTCTCTCCCCTCCCTACACCTCTCCTTCCCCCTCCTCTCCCCTCCCTACAACGTCCTCCTCCCCCTCCTCTCTCCCTCCCTACACACGTCTCCTTCCCCCTCCTCTCCCCTCCCTACCCCTCTCCTTCCCCCTCCTCTCCCCTCCCTACACCTCTCCTCCCCCTCCTCTCCCTCCCTACACGTCTCCTTCCCCTCCTCCTCCCCTCCCTACACCTCTCCTGTCCCCCTCCTCTCCCCTCCCTACACCTCTCCTTCCCCCTCCTCTCCCCTCCCTACACCTGCCTTCCCCCTCCTCTCCCCTCCCTACACCTCTCCTCCCGCCTCCTCTCCCCTCCCTCACAACCTCTCCTTCCCCTCCTCTCCCCTCCCTACACCTCTCCTTCCCCTCCTCTCCCCTCCCTCTACACCTCTCCTCCCCCTCCTCTCCCTCCCTACACGTCTCCTTCCCCCTCCTCTCCCCTCCCTACAACCTCTCCTTCCCCCTCCTCTCTCCCCTCCTACAACCTCTCCTTCCCCCTCCTCTCCTCCCTACACACCCTCTTCCTCCCCTCCTCTCCCTCCCTACACCTCTCCTTCCCCTCCTCTCCCCTCCCTACACCTCTCCTTCCCCCTCCTCTCCCTCCCTACACCTCTCCTTCCCCCTCCTCTCCCTCCCTAC
>CAEFZP010000353.1:122500-142376 GCA_903064625.1 Mallotus villosus
CTCTGTGTGTGTGTGTGTGTGTGTGTGGTGTGTGTGTGTGTGTACCTCTCTGTGTGTGTGTGTGTGTGTGTGTGTACCTCTGTGTGTGTGTGTGTGTGTGTGTGTGTGTGGTGTGTACCTCTGTGTGTATGTGTGTGTTGTGTGTGTGTGTGTGTGTGTGTGTACCTCTCTGGCTCAGCTCTGCCCTGTCTGTCAGCCTGGCCCGGCCCAGCTGGTTCCAGGCCTCCAGGGTCCAGCTGCCCTCCCAGTCCTCCAGCCCACACAGCATCCTGCCGGCCAGGGGCAAGCTGCAGTCCTGGGGCGAGGAGGAGAGACTGTGAGAGAGAGTGTGTGAGTGAGGAGAGGAGCGGGAGAGTGTCGTGAGAGGCGGAGAGGAGAGGAGAGTGAGTGAGAGGATGGACGAGGAGAGGAGAGGGGGTGAGAGGAGGAGAGGCGAGGATGATGGAGAGATGATGGAGGGGAGGAGAAGATGAGAGGAGATGAGCGAGAGTGTTGAGGAGGAGAGGAGAGGGGGTGGGAGGAGAGGAGAGGGGGTGAGAGGAGGAGAGGATGATGGAGAGAGGAGGGAGAGGAGGAGAGGAGAGGGAGGAGGAGAGGAGAGGAGAGGGGGTGGAGGAGGAGAGAGGAGAGGAGAGGAGGGGAGAGAGAGGGGTGAGAGGAGGAGAGGAGAGTGGAGAGGAGGAGAGGAGAGGAGAGGGAGGAGTGAGAGGAGGGAGAGGAGAGGAAGAGGGGGTGAGAGGAGGAGAGGAGTGAGGGAGGAGAGGAGGGGAGGAGGAGAGGAGGAAGAGGAGGGGAGGAGAGAGAGGGTGAGAGAGGAGAGGAGAGGAGGAGAGGAGGGAGGAGGGGTGTGAGAGGAGAGGAGGGGAGAGAGAGAGGAGAGGAGTGATGGAGAGGAGAGGAGGGAGAGGAGGAGAGGAGAGGGGTGAGGAGGAGGAGAGGCGAGGGGGTGAGAGGAGATGGAGAGGATGATGGAGAGGATGATGGAGGGGAGGAGAAGATGGAGAGGAAGATGGAGGGGAGGAGAGGTCTGTCTACCTGCCGTTGAGGGAGTAGTATGTCCTGGCTTGTACGGTCAGGTGTGTGTCTGGGCCCGGCGTTCCACTGGCACTCTGCTGAGCGCAGGTCAGAGTCTCACAGCAGGTCACGGGGTGGGGGGGGTCTGGGGGGCAGAGGGAGGGGGTTTTAGTCACGCGGTCGTGTGTGTCAGAGCGAGAGGTCATGGTCAGCAGGAGTCTGGGTGGTGGGGGTCAGGGGTTAGACCGGTCTGTCTGGAGTGTGTGTGAGGTCAGGGGTTAGACCAGTCTGTTGGAGTGTGTGTGAGGCAGGGAGACCAGTCTGTCTGGGAGTGTGTGTGATGACAGAGGAGAGCAGTGTGTGTACTGGAGGGTGTGTGTGATGACAGAGGAGAGCAGTGTGTCTGGAGTGTGTGTGATGACAGAGGAGAGCAGTGTGTCTGAGTGTGTGTGATGAGGAGAGGAGAGCAGTGTGTGTACGAGTGTGTGTGTGATGACAGAGGAGAACAGTGTGTGTACGAGTGTGTGTGATGACAGAGGAGAACAGTGTGTGTACAAGTGGCTTCCTTACATCCCACAAACATGACGGCCCCAGTAACCATGATCTTGGAGTTGCGTGCACAACCACATTGGTGCCAGAGGGAGCGGAGGGGCCTGATTGGTCCGGTGGTAGCATAGCTCCGGCCTACTCAGGCGGGTGAAGTCCATGACCCTGCCATGATAGGTGATCTTGCCAAGCTGTTGCCCTCGGCGATAATGCAGCAGAAGGTGGTGTTGCTGCCCACGTTGACGACTCTGTTCAGAGGATACATCTGGGCCTGGGCGTTGCTAGGAGTCCATACCTTGAGAGACGGGACCAGGAGTCTGTTCGATTAACTGGCTTCCCATCATACACTGCAAGAAATCCATTCATTGCGCTCAAGGACATCACACTGCAAAAGAGAAATGAGAAACGCAGAAACGAGAACAGAGACATATGATAAAGAGACAAGAGAAAGAGAAAGAGAAAGAAAGTAGACAAACCTAAAAGACAGACAAAGAACTCCCTCTCTCCCTCTCCCTCTCCCCTCCCCCTCTCACTCCCTCGCTCTCCCCCTCCTCCCTCTCCTCTCCCTCTCCCCTCCTCTCTCCTGCCCTCCCACCTCCCCTCCCCACCCTCTCACTCTCCCCTCGCTCTCCCCTCCCTCCTCCTACCTGCCAGGATCTCAGGGCGGCTCCAGTCACTGATCTCGTCAGCGGAGCGAGCTCGCACGGTGACTGACAGGGACGTGCACTCCAGCGGCTCCTCGGAGGCCCAGTTCCACCGGAACCTTCCGGCCGCGTCTGGCTTCACCTCCACCGTCTCCTGGAGACAGGATCACAACATCACCGTGACGATCAGCTGGTGGCCAGGATACTGTTCTACATCTAGTACTGTTCACCTACTGTTCTACATCTAGTACTGTTCACCTACTGTTCTACATCTAGTACTGTTCACCTACTGTTCTACATCTAGTACTGTTCACCTACTGTTCTAGATCTATTACTTACGTTGAAGACGGTGACCATGAACTCAGAGCGCAGGATGAGGATGTCGTAGAGGGGGGCGTCGGTCTCTCCCCAGGTGATGGAGAGGAGCTGGGCGTCTCGGTCCGCCTCCAGGCTCACCTGCTGGGGGGGCGCCGGGGGGCCTGGGGGGGGGGCAGAGGAACCACACAGGTCACATGGCTATCAGGTCTGTTTCTTCTTTTCTAAATAGTTGTTGAATCTTGGTCGTTGAATCTAAACTGTGCATCACTGGTGTACACAACAATGTCTGTCTGCCTGTCATGGTAGGAGAGAGACTAAACAGGTTTCTCCTTCACACGGTGACGCCCTCAGGGGTGAGAGACGGTTCCCGTGCCTCCAGCCTGCAGAGGTGCCCTGCGGCGTGTCTGGAGGTCTTAGCAGAGCTGCCCTGTGTGTCTGGAGGTCTTAGCAGAGCTGCCCTGTGTGTCTGGAGCTGCCCTGTGTGTCTGGAGGTCTTAGCAGAGCTGCCCTGTGTGTCTGGAGGTCTTAGGAGAGCTGCCCTGTGTGTCTGGAGGTCTTAGCAGAGCTGCCCTGTGTGTCTGGAGGTCTTAGCAGAGCTGCCCTGTGTGTCTGGAGGTCTTAGCAGAGCTGGCCTGTGTGTCTGGAGCTGCCCTGTGTGTCTGGAGGTCTTAGGAGAGCTGCCCTGTGTGTCTGGAGGTCTTAGCAGAGCTGCCCTGTGTGTCTGGAGCTGCCCTGTGTGTCTGGAGGTCTTAGGAGAGCTGCCCTGTGTGTCTGGAGCTGCCCTGTGTGTCTGGAGGTCTTAGGAGAGCTGCCCTGTGTGTCTGGAGCTGCCCTGTGTGTCTGGAGGTCTTAGGAGAGCTGCCCTGTGTGTCTGGAGCTGCCCTGTGTGTCTGGAGGTCTTAGGAGAGCTGCCCTGCGTGTCTGGAGGTCTTAGGAGAGCTGCCCTGCATGTCTGGAGGTCTTAGGAGAGCTGCCCTGCATGTCTGGAGGTCTTAGCAGAGCTGCCCTGCATGTCTGGAGGTCTTAGCAGAGCTGCCCTGTGTGTCTGGAGCTGCCCTGCGTGTCTGGAGCTGCCCTGTGTGTCTGGAGCTGCCCTGCGTGTCTGGAGGTCTTAGCAGAGCTGCCCTGTGTGTCTGGAGGTCTTAGGAGAGCTGCCCTGCATGTCTGGAGGTCTTAGCAGAGCTGCCCTGCATGTCTGGAGGTCTTAGGAGAGCTGCCCTGCATGTCTGGAGGTCTTAGGAGAGCTGCCCTGCATGTCTGGAGGTCTTAGGAGAGCTGCCCTGCATGTCTGGAGGTCTTAGGAGAGCTGCCCTGCATGTCTGGAGGTCTTAGGAGAGCTGCCCTGTGTGTCTGGAGCTGCCCTGTGTGTCTGGAGGTCTTAGCAGAGCTGCCCTGCATGTCTGGAGGTCTTAGCAGAGCTGCCCTGCATGTCTGGAGGTCTTAGGAGAGCTGCCCTGTGTGTCTGGAGCTGCCCTGTGTGTCTGGAGGTCTTAGCAGAGCTGCCCTGCATGTCTGGAGGTCTTAGCAGAGCTGCCCTGCATGTCTGGAGGTCTTAGCAGAGCTGCCCTGCATGTCTGGAGGTCTTAGCAGAGCTGCCCTGCGTGTCTGGAGGTCTGGAGGTGCCCTGCGTGTCTGGAGGTGCCCTGCGTGTCTGGAGGTCTGGAGCTGCCCTGTGTGTCTGGAGGTCTGGAGCTGCCCTGCGTGTCTGGAGGTCTGGAGCTGCCCTGCGTGTCTGGAGGTCTGGAGCTGCCCTGCGTGTCTGGAGGTCTGGAGCTGCCCTGTGTGTCTGGAGGTCTGGAGCTGCCCTGTGTGTCTGGAGGTCTGGAGCTGCCCTGCGTGTCTGGAGGTCTGGAGCTGCCCTGCGTGTCTGGAGGTCTGGAGCTGCCCTGTGTGTCTGGAGGTCTGGAGCTGCCCTGCGTGTCTGGAGGTCTGGAGCTGCCCTGTGTGTCTGGAGGTCTGGAGCTGCCCTGCGTGTCTGGAGGTCTGGAGCTGCCCTGCGTGTCTGGAGCTGCCCTGCGTGTCTGGAGCTGCCCTGTGTGTCTGGAGCTGCCCTGCGTGTCTGGAGCTGCCCTGCGTGTCTGGAGCTGCCCTGTGTGTCTGGAGGTCTGGAGGTGCCCTGTGTGTGTGGAGGTCTTAGCAGAGCTGCCCTGCATGTCTGGAGGTCTTAGGAGAGCTGCTCTGTGTGTCTGGAGGTCTGGAGGTGCCCTGTGTGTGTGGAGGTCTTAGCAGAGCTGCCCTGCATGTCTGGAGGTCTTAGGAGAGCTGCCCTGTGTGTCTGGAGGTCTGGAGCTGCCCTGTGTGTCTGGAGGTCTTAGCAGAGCTGCTCTGCGTGTCTGGAGGTGCCCTGTGTCTGGAGCTGCCCTGCGTGTCTGGAGGTCTGGAGCTGCCCTGTGTGTCTGGAGGTCTGGAGCTGCCCTGCGTGTCTGGAGGTCTGGAGCTGCCCTGCGTGTCTGGAGCTGCCCTGCGTGTCTGGAGCTGCCCTGTGTGTCTGGAGCTGCCCTGCGTGTCTGGAGCTGCCCTGCGTGTCTGGAGCTGCCCTGTGTGTCTGGAGGTCTGGAGGTGCCCTGTGTGTGTGGAGGTCTTAGCAGAGCTGCCCTGCATGTCTGGAGGTCTTAGGAGAGCTGCTCTGTGTGTCTGGAGGTCTGGAGGTGCCCTGTGTGTGTGGAGGTCTTAGCAGAGCTGCCCTGCATGTCTGGAGGTCTTAGGAGAGCTGCCCTGTGTGTCTGGAGGTCTGGAGCTGCCCTGTGTGTCTGGAGGTCTTAGCAGAGCTGCTCTGCGTGTCTGGAGGTCTTAGCAGAGCTGCTCTGCATGTCTGGAGGTCTTACCGCTGGCCTGGCAGGAGGACAGAGACAGCATCAGCAGGAGGACCAGGTAGTGATGCATGCTGGGGGAGGAGCTTCAGGAAGAGCTGGTCCTGAGCAGCAAGAGCGACCCTGAGGGAGAGAGGTTAGAGGTCAACACTGCTCCCTCCACACACCACTTCAACACTGCTCCCTCCACACACGTTAGCAACGACGCTATGCAATATCAGCGACCCTTCAGCATTATTACCGTAGCTAAAAGTCTAGGAAAGTTGAGGTTACTTTTCGCTAGGTACCTACTAACATGTCTTAATTTGCTAGACAAGTGGCTTCACCATCATTTTTTTGGTGAGCTGTCTCACGAGCCCTACTTACCCCGGCGCCAAGGAGCCGACCAGCTAAATAGTTATTTAGCACTAGCGTTGCTACCTGCATATATGCAGAAATTGTTTACAATACTTTCAGGCTTCAACCAGGTCTGTGTTTTAAACACCTTCCACAGGGCGGTGGATGAACCGTGGTAACAGGAACCGTGGTAACAGGAACCGTGGTAACAGGAACCTGATTCCTTTCAGCAACACCCTCCTATCTAAGAACACACAAAGCCTTGTGATACTGGGATGTTTTATTCATCAGATGTTAGCCTGATGTTAGCCTGTCCTGATGTTACCCTGATGTTACCCTGATGTTAGCCTGATGTTAGCCTGTCCTGTGTCCTGATGTTACCCTGATGTTCCCCTGATGTTACCCTGATGTTACCCTGATGTTACCCTGATGTTAGCCTGATGTTAGCCTGTCCTGTGTCCTGATGTTCCCCTGATGTTAGCCTGATGTTACCCTGATGTTAGCCTGATGTTACCCTGATGTTACCCTGATGTTAGCCTGTCCTGATGTTACCCTGATGTTAGCCTGATGTTAGCCTGTCCTGTGTCCTGATGTTCCCCTGATGTTAGCCTGATGTTCCCCTGATGTTAGCCTGTCCTGATGTTAGCCTGATGTTCCCCTGATGTTAGCCTGTCCTGATGTTACCCTGATGTTACCCTGATGTTAGCCTGTCCTGATGTTCCCCTGATGTTAGCCTGATGTTCCCCTGATGTTAGCCTGTCCTGTGTCCTGATGTTACCCTGATGTTACCCTGATGTTAGCCTGTCCTGATGTTACCCTGATGTTACCCTGATGTTACCCTGATGTTACCCTGATGTTCCCCTGATGTTCCCCTGATGTTAGCCTGTCCTGATGTTACCCTGATGTTACCCTGATGTTACCCTGATGTTACCCTGATGTTCCCCTGATGTTAGCCTGTCCTGATGTTACCCTGATGTTACCCTGATGTTACCCTGATGTTACCCTGATGTTACCCTGATGTTCCCCTGATGTTAGCCTGTCCTGTGTCCTGATGTTACCCTGATGTTACCCTGATGTTACCCTGATGTTACCCTGATGTTACCCTGATGTTAGCCTGTCCTGTGTCCTGATGTTACCCTGATGTTACCTGGGGTGTCTGTGACGGGGCGAGGGGCGTGGCTAGGAACCTGCAGAACAAGATGAAGGCGTGGCCTTGTACCAGCCTTTTCTATTTCTATACTGGGTTTGTTTTGTTGTTCTTGCTTTCCGTCTGGAGGCAAGCTGGGACACGGTCCTGGAGCGTCTGAAACCACGAGAGCCCAACGGCACAACTGCCATCTACAACAAAGCACTCTGAGTGGGAAGTGGTTTCAGGTGAGCTCCGAGGGATCCTCCCTTCTCACAAGCAGCCAAACCACAAACCACAAACATCTCCATCCACGTCTACTGACAGATGTCTGGAACACAACATTTATTGAATTTCACTTACTGTGACTCTTTTTATTATTAATATCTAGGGCATAACTACTAAAGTGGCCCCTCTGTGTGTCAGACTTTTCTTTGGCAGTCGTTGGCAAGGAGTTTGTTTTTGACTGCTTCACAGAAATCAGAGGTTGGTGATGGAGAAACAGCAATAACAACAACAACAAGAACATTCCAGAAAGTGCTCCATGAGAGACTGATACTGGTCAGACTGTAGTCTGACACACACACACACACACACACACACACACACACACACACACACACACACACATAGACAGAGGCGCGCACACACACACACACACACACACACACACACACACACACACACAGGACACACAGGACACACACACACACAGGACATACACACACACACACACACAGGACACACACACACACACACAGGACACACACACACACACACACACACACACACACAGACACACGACACACACACACACACACAGGACACACACACAGGACACACAACACACACACACACACACAGGGCAATCAATATTCTCAGATATTCTCCTCTCAAGGCAACTGAAGCTTTCTCAGTGTTCCTGAGGAATTCTTTCATCAACACTGCAGCCTCAAATCAAAAACACACAGAAACAGTCCTAGAGTCTAACTGAAAGAACTATGTAATGTGTTTCTGACTCGGTGTGCTTTTGACATTTAGCTGCCTGATGGTTTCATCAGTCAGTTACCAAAATCAAGTGCAGACCGTTTGACTGCAAGAGTGAATCAATATCTGAAGCCGGTCTGAAAGGGGCTAGATAACTGGTCACGCTCCTAACCGCTCCACACTGGGCTTCTCACATACCCTACTTTACTGGATCTCACATACCCTACTTTACTGGAACGAGAAACACAACTGTCTTCCTCCCCTCTCCCTGTCTTCCTTTCCTCCTCCTCCCCTCATCTTCCTCCTCCTCCCCTCATCTTCCTCCTCCTCCCCTCATCTTCCTCTTCCTCCTCCTCCCCTCCCCTCCTCCTTCCTCCTCTCCTCTCCCTCCTCTCCCCCCGCTACTGGCTCCGTACCAACATGCCTCCCTCTCCTTCCTTCCTCCCTTCAAGTGAAAGTGCAAGTCTGTCTGGATAATATCAGGTTAACCATGACAACAGGACTCAGACTAGTTGTACGGGTGGAGTTCTAATATTTATTGTGAAACACACAAAGTGTTTAGGAATACCTTTTGGAACTGAAGTTAACACCACAATATCGTTGTTAGCAACTCAAAATAACTGACTAGGTTTGATAATAAAGCGTTAGTACCAAGTATCTTACAAAAACACCACTAGCACTAAACACAACCACTGATGTCACACAGCACATCGCATCTTTGTGTGAGATCCAACACGACCTTGACATTTTAAAGACAAACAAGGTTTATATTGCAGCTTCAGTCAGTCCCTGTTTGGACTACGACGTGATGTGATTAATCTTAGACGGGAGGTTAGAGGTTTTCAAGCTTCACACTATCCGTCTATTTGACGGAGAAAACGTTATAGCAAAATGCTAATGCCACAGAACAAACACTTTACAAGATGGCTAGAAATAAAATGTCGCGGTAACATCTAATATTTAGGCCAAATGAAGTCATCCAAATTCACGAAATACTGCTCTTATAAAACGAATAAAATAGTTATAACGTTAGCTAGTTATAACCTAATACTGTAATGCAAAGCTCGCATTCCACCAGTCATATACAGTGGTACTGTAGGAACATAACGGACCTTTAAAATGTCATATTGACTAAACAAATGTGAATATTGATATCTATAATGATATCCATGTTGTTATCTTCAAGCCTAGGCCCTTATAATTAAAGAGTGTCTCCATGTTTTACTGCATGCTACACAAGCGGATCACAAACGCACTAGACTAGCAACGTAGTCGTAGGCTAACAAGCTAGCTAGTTAGTAGCAGCAAAATAAATGAAATTATACCTCACTTTATATTCGAGTTTCTTCTTCCAAAACACATACAGATGTGGATGAACCTCTCCACACCCAATCGACAAGGCCAGACGAGGAATAAATTGTCAACTTCAGTGGTGCACTAGCTGTCCCTCGCCACTGCTGCGTCTTCTGTCGCTCCTAGAATTCCCAATCCTGAATGTGTTTACTGGAAAAGGCGTGTTCGGACCAGGCTCCCGTCCCATTTACATTTCTTGTTCCCCTTGAACCCAACTAGGTTAAATGTCCATCTCTACTACAAAGTCGGACTGGTAAGGGTATCATTTAGTTCGAAGAGACAATTTGTGTGCAACTAATACGGTGTATTTTTATTTGTACCGTTACATTTTGATATGTGGAAAGGATTGTGCAAGGTAAATGGTATTCAGCCTTGGGTTGCCATATTGTATGAAACCCCCACTAGGGTGTCTCAAACCAATAATTATATATTCAGTGTCAAAGGCAAGCATGTATCCCTCAACATATTTGAGTCTACACACCCAGCCAAAAAACGCCACAAAATCAACCGCTCAGATATAGCCTATATTAGGACCACTATTTACACAAGTGTGTCTGAAATAAATACAGAAAGAAATCTAAACAGTTAAAATAATTGAAAAACATCGTTTCCAGTAAGCGTCAAAAGTCATTGGCCAGTGACAGTTTTTATTTATTTTATTTTATTTTGGGGGGAGTTCGCTGTTTCCTAGGAAACCCAAAAAGCGACAGCATAAAACGAAAGATGTGTCCCTTTCAAGGAGCTTTTCTAGGTGCTCTGTGGCCTAGAGAGCTACATCTTGATAATTAAAACCTCCACATAGTGGCGCTGTTTAACAACAAACGGTTTCCACCTCCGTCACGATTTAAGGACACCTGCAGTCATGCTTTGTTATTATGCGTTGTTTCATCTTAAACATGGTCACAAAGACACCGAATCAGTGTAAATGTGGACTTTAAATTAAAGCTAAAAGGGAACACGGTGTCAACTTCAGATAAGGGTTCGGGAAGACCAAGTACTGTGAAAATATTGGGTCAAACCTGGCAACCCTAATATCTTCCGGGGGTCATCAGCAGCATCACGGCTAGCTACTCTCGTCATCACTTCTAAGGAGCCAAACGTCGGCCTCTGTTTTCATTTTATCCTTGATAAGTCGATCCATTTTAATTGTATTTTCATTTTTTAATTAACCGTTCTCCGTCCGTAATATGAAGGGAATCAAACTACACGTAACCGTGCTTCTGCTCGTGGCTTCCGTACTGTGTGCAGAGGCGGGCAGAAGCCGGAAAGACTCCAGCAACCAGAACAGTTTCAGAAGGGCGGCGAATGGAGTCTACCAGGCACTGAGCAACGTCTTTGGAGAGGAGAACATCAGAGGCATTTACAAGGTTAGTATTGTAACACAGGGTCGTTACAGTATTAAGCCATTAACACTCAAGATTTGCTATTTTGATCAAATGCGACTTGGACCACAATCATGACCACAATTCTCGCTGGCCACGGTTGCCATTTTGAAAATTAGATTGCCTTTTTCTTTACTCTGTATGGAAAGGTTGCTTCATGACATATTGCGACTAAATGTGCATATGAGCTTTTTATATGAGCAGTTTAAGTAACCGTGACCGACACCCCAACCGTGCATAGCGACAGCACTGTGACCGGAGCGTTTGACAGGGGCATATGTTATCAGTTCAGTTATGTTGTTTATACACTCTTGGTGGTTATTGCGTAAGTGTGAGTCAACTTCCTCCTGTTCTAGGTCTTCTCGAAGACTACTGAGCGCTTTGTGTATGGAGTCGACGCTTTCCTGGACACCCTTGTGGAAGATCTGGACTGACCTGCTGGATGTGTTGGGCATCGACTGTGAGTCATAAGCGTGACTGTTAATGTTGTAGCATGCGAGTAAACACGCGACCTTATGTGGACATGGTGTTTGCTGTGCACCTGCTTGCTTAATAACCTACTAATATAAAAAACATCGTATTTAATTAGCAGAAACTTATTTGAACCAGAGACCTCTTGATCTGCATTTAAATGCTTTACCTGTACTACAGATGTGGTTAATAAGTCCATGCCTTTAGTCATTCCTGTAAATCCCTGTCTGAGAGTAACAGCACCACCCTCACCCCTTCCTCCACAGCCTCCAACCTGAGCCTGTACTTCAGCCCCACCTCCCTCACCACCTCCCCAGCCCGGGCCTTGCTACTGGTGGCGGCCGTGCTGGTGGCCTACTGGTTCCTCTCCTTGTTCCTGGGGGGATTCTTTTACCTGCTGCACGCCGTGTTCGGGCGCTTCTTCTGGCTGGTGCGCGTCCTCCTCTTCTCTCTCTCCTGCCTCTACATCCTGCAGAAGTTCGAGGGCGACCCTGAGCGTGCGGTCCTGCCGCTGTGCTTCATCATGGTGGTGTACTTCATGACGGGGCCGGTGGGGGCGTACTGGAGGAGAGGCGGAGGCGCCGCGTCGCTGGAGGAGAAGATCGACCATCTGGACACCCAGATCAGACTGCTCAACATCAGGCTCAGCAGGGTCATAGATAGCCTGGAGCGCCCTGGGGAGCTGTAGGGGGACAGGGGGTAGGTAGCCTGGAACGCCCATGGGGAGCTGTAGGGGAGGGGGGATGTGGAGGAGCAGGTGTGGGTCTGGGGGGGTCTTGGGTGGGGGAGGAATACGGGGATGACAGCTGGGAGAGCTGGAGAGGGGAGGGGCTAGCTGGGGAGGGGAGGGGCTTGGGAATGAATAAGGGTGAAGAGGGGGTCTAAACTATGGTCTGTGATTGGATAACTTTCCCACCTACTCTGAGGGTGATGAGTAACAGTAGAGTTAAAGCGTTAGTTCAGATCTTCTCTGGTGGTGCAGAGAGGAGGGATGGAGGAAACCATGGTTGGTAGGGACTTCACGGTCTGTTTTTATCCTCGTCTTATACTGCGTAAGAACATAGTTGTTATGAGGCGTAACAATCTTTTTGTTGCTTTTTAAAAATGGGGATGGGTTAGGTTAGGGGTGGTGCATGGAGGAAGGGGGGTTGATCTGACTTTCTAAGTATTTAAATCCATATAGTATCATTGTTAGATCGATAGATGGTAAATTTATTTATTGCCGTTTTAGTCTTAGAACACTGAAATAGCTTTGGTCAAAATGTCGCCGTCCATATTAGCTACCTAGAAAACATCAGGACCTCTTTTTCTGTCTCGTAAAAGTGTGTGTTTGTGTGTGTGTGATGTGCAGGGTGGTTAGTGTGTGTGTGGGTACTCCTAGTGTGTGCGTGTTCTAAAGCGTGTGACGTAAAGGGACACTTGAAGCTACCACAGAGAGGCAAGGCAATCTCAGGGAGAAAAAACACCTCCATTGGTATCTCAACCCCCCCCACACAGACACCAGATGAGTATGTCGCAGCAGACACATGTTCTTGGTTCTCTACAGTGAGGTTGTGTTTGACGGATCTGTGTTCCTGTGATTGGTTACAGCACACGGAGTGGTGAGTGTGTTCCTGTGATTGGTTCGCGGCACACGGAGTGGTGAGTGTGTTCTTGTGATTGGTTTACAGAACATGGAGTGGTGAGTCTACAATCTGCAGCTGGGGTTTTTGTCCTGTCTGTAGAGGTCTTATCAACCCACTGTAGGTGCACCCTTCTGCCACTAGGTGGCGCCATCTGTTGACGACACTGCCACTACCAATGGGTTGTAACTGGCCAATAAGGGACCAGCTCTCTGCCCCCACAGCACGCTCAGCCCGTGTGTATTTGTAGTTCTTTTGGATATCTTTGTTGTTGTTTCGGAACTGTGATACGCTTTGATCACTCTTGCATTTGTGTGAATGTAGGCCTTCACCCAGTAAACCGCTTTCAGATGTAGACTTATGTTGTCTTTAGACCACACTGGTACAGTACTGGTACATCGCAGTACACACTCCTGTACTGTAGGTGGCGGTAGTTGGTCTTGAACTCTGGTTGCCAACCACTCTTAATGTTTTCATGTAGTTTAGGTTACACCTTGTGTGTTTTCATGTAGTTTAGTTACTGTAGCTAGTTGTGGCACGTAGGCAGTGCTGTTGCCATCAGAGCAGCAGAGCAGTGTTGCATGTTACATCCCCTGAGCTTTTCTACTGCTAAGGCTGAATATATCATCATTTTATTGTGAAGCATATCACCATTTAAGTTGCACTGTAAGATTTTTGTATTATTTTGTATTGATTACAGATTGTTGTCAGATTGAATGTCATTACACACATACAGATAATATTCCATGTAATTATGATTAGTAAAATATGATGAATTAGTAAAATATTGTATAGTAGTGAGGATATGTGTAGGTTGTGATGATGATAGTTCTCTAATTATTTGCTGTAATAAAGCATCACAGGATTTTGCACCAATATGAACCAAATCATGCAAGTTCCCGCCCTCAATCAGAAATCCTGAGTTCTGATTGGATGGTGTGACAGGCCATCAATGTTACACGGGGGTGGTATGCATTAAATATTGTATACATTTGGGTGTCTGATATTCTCAGTGTAATAGAAGATGGATATGTGAGGAAGTGGGGCATGTTGTTAGAGAGCCAGCAGGAGAGATCAAACTCTAGACTGGTCCAAAAAGCAAAAATATCTCATATAGTATTTATTAATTCCTGATTCATGTGTCTTCTAATTCCAGATAATGTGCTGTGCCAATATATTGATATCTCAATATCAATATGATGTAATGCGTCCTAGTCGGGTCGTTTCCACTGCTTGACCTTTTCTTTGTGAAACTTGAGTAGAATATAAATGTAGTTGTTTTGTTTTTTTACTTTTTTATTGTATACTCCTTTTATGCTTTGAACTGCTTGTTTTCTATTGGTCTGTTTTCCATCCAGTAGTGTGTGGGGAGCTGGGTGCTACTTCCTGCCTGCTACGTGTTGGAAAGCGTTATAAAGTGATGAAAAGTGTGGAAATGGTTTTCCTGAAGGAGACCTTTTACAGTGAAAATGAGGTCCAGATTTGAATAAATCAACTTTATCACCATGTTGAAAGGGTTGTTATTTTAATGATGTAATATGACCTGTTTTTAGGAGTTCATGCTTAAGCAAATTTCGATCCAATATGTGGCAAAACCACGAGCTGATTAATGAAATACTGAACAGAGCAAAGAAACTTCTTACACATCAGAACATTGCTCAACCCTGGCAGAGTCTTGAATCTCTCTGACACACACACACACACTAACACACACACTCACACACTCACACACTCACACTCACACACTCACTCACCCACACACACACTCACACTCACACTCACTCGTAACACACACTCGTCACACACACACACACACACCCCACACACTCGTACACACACACTCGTCACACCCACCTCCCACCCACCCACACCCACACCACCCACACACACACACCACACACACACACACAGGGCCTTTCTTTGTAACTGAGCCACACCAGCCCCTGGCACAGCTAGCTTCTCAGTAACTTGGCCGGGATGAAGGAGGAAATAAAATATGAATGAATGGAATAAAATGGCTGCCCAACTAGTATGTCTGTGTACCTATGTGGCTCCCTCCACCCTCTCCTCTTCATCTTCATACTGGCTGATGTGAAGGTCTGTTTGTTCGGTTCCACATTCTGTCACTCCAGCAGACCTGGAACGTAGCCCTACAACTCAGGACTGGTTTACTGTGTGTTTAAATCCAGCCATGTAGATAAGGAAGCAGATCAGGGGGTTCACTGGTGAACCTTGACCCTGTCCAGCCTGGTGAACCTTGACCCTGTCCAGTAGTAGCATCCAGGAGCCATTTACTTGGTTTACCTTGGCTCAGATCTCTGCCTATCAAATCCAACATCTTTCACAAGGTGTAGTCTCTCCTACAATCACCTCTGCTCAATCCTGTCTGATCCAGTCTGTCTTTTTTAATATCCCTGATCTTGAATATTCAATTATAGCTTTTATGTTTAACGTTTTATTTGTTCTTCTTTTTTGTATGTATATTTTTTTTAAATAAAATGTACTGGTTAATGATAGTCTCTGAACTTGAGGTAACTTCATGTAAACTTTCAGGTGAATTACTGAAGCTTGTTACTAATTTAGGCCAGACATCTAGTCACCTCATGTCTTTCTCAACAGCGTTCGTAGTTCTGTATCACCTGGCAGCTGATAACAATGTCAAACCTCCTATGGATGTCACGCTCTTAGTCTAACTGTTCAGTTTGTAATAACACTTATTTATTTGCGGGTAAAACTATTTCAATTTTGAGGACATTTCTTAAGAGGGGGGTTGAACAGGTCATGTTTGCAGACATTTGATTGGGCACACCCCTAAAATGTACTCTCATTCTCGATTCTTATTGGCTGCGCACCTCACTTGAGAGCTGTCATTGATCATTGGGGTAAAACGTTTTGTACGCTGGCGTTCGCCGAGCACGTGAAGCGGGGAGTTTAACCACCATAGAGGAAATGGAAACGTTTCACCTGGAACGAAACATGAACTGTGATAGAAATAATAAATTAGGCCAAGTTTTTACACATTTAAAAGAGACAAAATTCGATTTGCTCATTGTAAATTTGCCCTTTGTTTACACCATGTTGTCTATCGAACTGACTCTGAGATTTACCTATAATAATGCGTGTGACAGAACAAATCTAAGGTTTTACTGTCGTTTGTAAGTTGTATCGTTTATCGACAGTTTATTAAACTCTATCGGTGGTTTAGCCTGCAGGTTGCAGCAGACTCGAAGTATGTGTAATCCCGTAGTAACTTCCGCCAAACCGGCTCACAACCGGCGTGTGTGTTGTATGAAACGAAGGACCAATATAATTTTGCATACACGGATCTGTCTGCTGATGTGGGACCAGCCGGCTGCCGACCAGTCAGAAGATCTCATGTGCTCTGCCCCCTTACATATCACTCCGCTGTTTAACGTTGAACACACAAGGGCCACACATGGCCATACGTTTCTACATTTGTGATTGATCAGTATTCTTTGAGGGGAAACCCCCTATAAGCGGGTCTGTAACCCCACGTTCACATTTGAAACCAAATGGTTGATTCTTTTATTCTAACGGTTTGGCTGAATTCCTTCATTTGTGAAGGCCAATTTAGATTCATGGAGAATATAGCTGTAGATGTAAGCTATGCAGGGCAGCGGGTCCCCAGCACCAGGGTTAAGAGGTCTAAGGGGGGCTACATTCTGCCGCCATGAAAGATTAATCTAAATCTCTAGTCCCATTTAAAAGTGTCAAACCTGATTTTTTTAAATACCCAATCTAACCTTGGATTACAAGAATATAACTGTGTATAAATGTGTGCAACATAACCTAAGGCCATTCATTGCAGAGGGAATTAAACCGAAATACTGTTCGAACTATGCACTTTTGATCCTTGAAATGTTGTAGGATATATTTGTACTTAGCAAGCTTCTTTTTGGATAAGAGCGTCTTCTGAATAAACTAATTGAACCTTTGTAATATTTACATTTACATTAATTTATTTAGCAGACGTTTTTATCCAAAGCGACTTCCAAGAGAGAGCTTTACAAACGTGCTTATAAAAAGCATATTATAATATGCTTAATTTTTCTTTTTATACACTATCCCCCTGTGTTTATAATTATATGAATACAATTGTATGCGTTGTTATATATATACATGTAAATTATTCTCGAAGATTACTTTATTTATGATTACTATTAGAATTGTAGACCCCCATTTGGGAGGACGCGCGGAAGGATACACAGCAGCGCTGTGCGGGTGGGCGGAGGGTTCTGAGTTACTCAACTGCTTCTCCTCCAGGCTGCCAGTCAGCAGACCGTCCGGCTGCACGCTGTCACACACCTAGCGGATCTACCTCTCCACATACACAGACAGGTTATCCAGGGCAATCATGTCAAAAGACACGGAAGCAATGAGCGAGAATATCCTAGAGTCCAAGGTGATGTGGTACCCGGACGCTAAGAAGAATACTCACATGGACAGATTTAGGACGCAGGTGAACCGAGACTTCGGGCTTAATCTTGGTGAGTGACGCTCGAGCGAGCTTGTCTCTTTCAGGGCTAAAGGACAACACTGGACTTAGTTTCTACCGTAGCACCACCGTACAGTCTAAGACTTCAGTTACTCGGTGCCGGTGTCCGTTCAGCTTCTCGGTGCCGGTGTCCGTTCAGCCGGTGTCCGTTTGGCAGGCTAGACAGCAGGCTGACACTTTACGTCAGGATGACTCCGCCGTGGAGCTTGCACGTCTTTGACAGTAGATGACCAGCAAAGCTAGGCGCTGTTCTGTTCCTCAGTCATGGGTTGTCTGATATTCCGTCATCTAGGTCAACCAGTTTTTCTTCTTCATAAAATTAGCTTCAATGTGATTAGAAATGGACGACTCTCTAAAAATACGGTGTTACCAGGCAGTTGGCACTAGCGAACTCCACCTTCCTGTGCCAGGGGAGATTGTAGATATAGGCTGGTTGCTGGACTTCGCCTTGGCTAGGAAGAAAGATCATACACAAGACTGAAGCATTAGCTAATGAGACAAAGAGCAGCTAAAGTCTTAGTCTGTAGCACAGCACCGCTCTCTAAGCTGTCAGCAAGTGTTCTGTTGAGACCACCATGTCCTCAGCATCCATGCTTACACTGCGATGCCACAGGCTTCCTCCTGCACTCAGCATTAAGGAGATCTTCACTCCACAGTGTGATGTTGCTAGCTGTGTATTTGTGTGTTAGAAGAGAGAGAGAGAGACAGAGAGACAGAGAGACAGAGAGACAGGGAGACAGAGAGACAGAGAGACAGGGAGACAGAGAGACAGAGAGACAGACAGAGAGACAGAGAGACAGAGAGACAGAGAGAGAGAGACAGAGAGACAGAGAGACAGAGAGACAGAGAGACAGAGAGACAGAGAGAGACAGAGAGACAGAGAGACAGAGAGACAGACAGAGAGACAGAGAGAGAGACAGAGAGAGACAGAGAGACAGGGAGACAGAGAGACAGGGAGACAGGGAGACAGAGAGACAGGGAGACAGAGAGAGAGCTAACCAGACCTGTTACAGACAATAAAATGCAGCTTAACTGGCCACGTTGTCATGGAATCACTTGCATTGTGTGTGTGTGTGTGTCGATGCATGCGTGTGGAAGGTTGAGCAGGTCTGTCTGGTGAAGCCCTTATTGTTGATGAGTGTAACCCTCCCTCCCTTCCAGCCAGCTATAAGGAGCTGTACCAGTGGTCTGTGGATAGTTACACAGACTTCTGGGTTAGGGTTAGGGTTAACCCTCCCTCCCTCTCTCCCTTCCAGCCAGCTATAAGGAGCTGTACCAGTGGTCTGTGGATAGTTACGCGGACTTCTGGGCTCAGGTGTGGAGCTTCTGTGGCGTCACCTGCTCCCGGATGTACGAGGAAGTGAGTACACCTCACACACACACACACACACACACCTCACCACCTCCCTCACACACACACACACACCTCACCACTCCCTCTACTGCTCTGTAGACACTCACACACACACACACACACACTCACACGCACACACACACGCACACTTACACTCACACTCACACTCACACTCACACTCACACTCACACTCACACTCACACTCGCACACGCACTCACACTCACACTCACACTCACACTCACACTCACACTCACACCACACGCACACACACTCACACTCACACTCCACACACTCACACACTCACACCCCCCCACACACACACACTCACACACACACACGTTTATAGTCAACACATTCTCTCTCTCTGGAAGCACGTAGTGTTTAACACCCACAGATCTCATGTTTAATTGGCTCCCTCCCACCCTCCTAGTCTCCTAGTCATTCCTTGTAGAATCTTTAAATTATTTCAACTCTTTCTTACCTCTCTCACTCTTTCCCTATATCTCTCATACACTCACATTTTCCCATGTCTCTCTCCCTCCCTCTCTCTCTCTCCCATGTCTCTCTCTCTCTCTCTCTCCCTCTCTCTCTCTCTCTCTCTCCCCCTGCAGGTGGTGGATGTGTCCAAAAGGGTATCTGACGTACCGGAGTGGTTCAGAGGCTCTCGGCTGAACTATGCAGAGAATCTGCTTCAACACAAGGACCAGGACAAGGTTGCTCTCTATGCTGCCAGTGAGTACTTCCTGTGTCTCCTAGAGTAATTCCTCTGTCTCCTGGAGTACTTCCTGTGGCTACTAGAGTACTTCCTGTGGCTACTAGAGTACTTCCTCTGTCTCCTGGAGTACTTCCTCTGTCTCCTGGAGTACTTCCTGTGGCTACTAGAGTACTTCCTGTGGCTACTAGAGTACTTCCTGTGTCTCCTAGAGTACTTCCTGTGTCTCCTAGAGTAATTCCTGTGGCTACTAGAGTACTTCCTGTGTCTCCTAGAGTACTTCCTGTGTCTCCTAGAGTACTTCCTCTGTCTCCTGGAGTACTTCCTGTGGCTACTAGAGTACTTCCTGTGTCTCCTAGAGTAATTCCTGTGGCTACTAGAGTACTTCCTGTGTCCCCTAGAGTACTTCCTGTGGCTCCTAGAGTACTTCCTGTTCCTCTCTCCCTTCTACTGGGTTGTGGAGTTCAGAGCTCTAACAGAATCAAACATAACTGAGGCTTCATTTGAACCGTGAAATGCTGCTTGTCTTCCCAAACGTGGTTTGAGGACAGCAGGGTTGGAGAGGATGGGAGGAGGGGACGCTACAGCGTAGTTATCTAGCAGACACTCTAATGTTGGTCTACTACTTCCTGCATCAGCCTTCAGAACAGGAAGATGATGTACAGATGAGGCCGTGTGATTGGC